>CM040191.1:45713140-45818140 GCA_022606455.1 Callitettix versicolor
AGGACAAAGAAAAGAAACTCAACTTTAGAAACGCAAGTGACCGAAAGGGCATTACAATCTCAGAAGAACTTAGGAAAAGGAGATCACAAAGGCTGAAGAGGTATTAATTTAAGTGGCACTCCACTCCAGAAGATGAGGAATGTGCTCCAGTGGGGGCCTAAAAATAAAAAAAAAATAAATTGGCTATGTATTTTTGAAAAGTTTTTTATAATTTTTAAATGCTCCACACAACAGATATTTCTCTGCGACAAGAAAGTATAATTACCTTAATATCTCTTTCCACATGTATCCCACATGATCATGTTTCATCTCCATTGCACTGGACAAGATAAATCCGTTCTCCGCGAACACAGATTGTTAATTGTCGCTTTTTCCTTATTTTTTACGGTTTTCTTCTTTCATAATTCTCTGTATCTTCCATCCTTATAACTTGCCCTTGTCATCATAATTTTTCCTGTCCGTCATTGCTATAAGTACCTAGTCCATTTATTCTAACTAATCTAGTCCAGAACTTTATCTCTGCATTTACAAACTTCACTATGGTCTCATTCAATAACCACAACTTCAACCCGTATTATAGCGATTTCTAGATCGTCCGCTTCACTTATTTATTACATTTCTGCTCCATAATACCGAGTTAAGCTTACCAATTATTTCCCTACCGTCACTAATTCTTGTTACCAATTCTTTACTGGAGGACTTATTACTTTCGCTACTGGGCAAAAGTAACTAAAACTATCCACGTTACTACCTTATCAATTATAACTTCATTAAGATCATTCGTTAGATATATTTCTTCTGTAAATTTACCAGTAAAACTTTAACTACTCAGCTGTAAATTAATTACACACAAATGTCCACTTTCTTCATCTTACATAACAATACGTTCTAAATAAAAACGAGGTATATAAAACACGTAGGTTCGAGACTGCAGTTACTGCCATAAGTTTTACCCTTTCCACTGACGTCGAGTCCGTGTCCTCATCAGTCTAACTGGCGTAAAGTATTGGCACTGACGTGATAGAAACTAATTATGAAAGTATTTTCTTTATCTTATCCTATTTGAAATTCTGTTTTTACCATCATTAAATGCATTAAAATCTCCATTTTAAAGTTACAAATTACATTCAAAATACAAAAATAAACCCTGACCGCCGTGAAACAATTTCTTACTTTTTTAGGATTTATAAATGCTATTTTATGCAGTTTTTAACGGTGATAACCATGGCGAAATAAGATTTTCAAGAACATTTCAGACAAACAAGTTATGCATTTTTTAAAGATTGGAAATGACCGCCATTTTGAAACTGTTGAAAGAATTTTACTCGTTTGTGACTGTGTCCAGGGTAATACCATATCCGATATTCGCGTCTACTTTTAAATCATATCAGAAAAAGACTGTGAACGTAGGTGTATGAAAACACACATACACGCGCGCGCGCACACACAATATGCCTATATATATATATATGTGTGTGTGTGTATATATATGTACACACACACACACACACACACACACACACACATATGTAAACACAATTTTAGCAGTCCCAAATTGTGATCTAAATATCAGGATCGGTACTTATTTCAAGGCCCCGGGTCTGGTTTTTACGTTGATAGTAACTCCAATAGCTCATTTTCTTAACGGAAATTCGCTAAATACACCCTCAAGGAAATGAATATTTACTTGTGAACCATAAAGAAGACATTCTAAGCATGTATAAATTTATGGCCAGTGGTTGGATCCATACAAGTAAGGATCTCATTGAATTTGCAATGTCCAAGTTACATTTTATAATCAGCCAGCAAACAGCTGTTTGAGTTGTGTACCTATTCCACGCATAGAACGGTACTTCTGCCTGTTGTCGTTTTATGATTTATTATAATTGGCCGACCAATAATTTGTCATTCGTTTGAAATTAATCGGAATGGTTGATAGTTTTCCCCCGGAGCGGTGCCTTCTATTGAAGAGATTTACGGAATGGAAATTTGCGATCGTTTGCCGAAATATTGAGCCCTAATATCCGTTGTACCGGTTAGCTTTTCAATAATGTTCCTTAAGACTAACAACGTAAACCCGTTTTCCTTTATATATTTTGTCATATTTCATTTTCAAAGCTGTGACCAATAGATGTCTAAAAGGATTCAGAGCTTTTCCTTACGTTAAAAATTGTTAAAGTTATTGAAAACGGTGTAAACAACCGTCTATAAAATTGTTAAATTATAAAAATTACAGAATTAGGGATGACACGTAAATGTCATTCGAATTTATTTATATTTTGGACAGATTCTTAAAATAAAATGTTGACATTAATTATGCGACAAAATATATATAGAAGAAAAATGATTTTGAAGTTTTATAAGGTATAGTTTTAATGGACGACAAATGATATATGCTGAGCCTTAAATTTGTTCATTAACTTTTGTTGGCCTTTTAAGTATAAGTTATACGGTGAACAGTAAATACGTGACTGTACTTTCCAATGAAAAAATAACGGCAAAGCGGCTGTATCGCGGACGTGATGGAAGCGAATTTCAAAAAGTATTTTTTCTATTTTATTTTTTTTGGAACTGTGATTTGGCCATCATAAATGAGCAATAAAATCTGTATATACTCGCATTTTAAAGTTTAAAATTTCATTGAAAATACGAAAATTGACTCCGGCCGTCGTCAAAATATATTTCTTAATTTCAATGGACTATAATCTGAAAATTCGAACAAGAAACTACAATATTTGGAAAATATAATGAAGAATGAGAACTATATAATAATTTAATGCAACTGATACTGCAGGATCAGGAAATAATAATAATGGAAATAACGTTAATGAAAATGTTCCTCTATTTAGAGGAAAATGTAATATTAGAGCGACAACGTAGCCCCATAGTGGACAAATTTGAGAACATGGTGTTATTTGAGCACAATAGGTCTTTTTAGGCTGCGTCAAATTATTAATTTAAACACACGTATCTGGAACGAATAAACATCACAAGAAGAAGAAGAAGAAGAAGAAGAAGAAGAAGAAGAAGAAAAAGAAGAAGAAGGCGAAGAAGAACGAGGAGAAAGAAAAAAAGAAGTAGAAGTAGAAGTAGAAGAAGGATATTAATAATAATAATAATAATAATAATAATAATAATAATAATAATAATAATAATAATAATAATAATAATAATAATAATAATAATAATAATAATAATAATAATAATAATAATAATAATAATAATAATAATAATAATTAATAATAATAATAATAATAATAATAATAATAATAATAATAATAATAATAATAATAATAATTATTATTATTATTATTATTATTATTAATATTATTATTGTTATTTTACATTATGTTACCTAATAAAGTAAGTGTACATTGAAATTGTAATGTTTTCAGATAATAATAACTTTGTGAGAAACAAACAGAAGTATATTTTAAGTAAAAAGTAACAATTTAGTAACTACTTTATTATCATGTTACATAATAACTAATTAAGTGTTAATTAGTTTAACACTGAGACAAATATTGTTTTGAATCAAGGAAATAAATTGTATCCATTTGTGAAATTTTAACATTTTCGACTTTGTTTTTGTTATTTAGTTCAGACGTGTGAATACAAAACAAAATATTGCTTTCATACTAAAAATGTGGTTTGGGCGCAATAGGAAAATACTAAAAAATCTGCGTGATTTCTTAAAATTAGTTATCGGATTAGGTTCAAATTTTCTTTGTGTATTAAAACTGATAACTGTGGCTAGATTTTCCAATAATTAAAAAAAGACTTTGCGATTCTGTAGAAAATACGAAAAAAACATACACACGAAAATCTCATAGAATAATTATTTCTTTAATTCTCTCAACAATTTATAATTCTCTCAATAAATCGAATATGGTGAAGTTAAGCAATCTATACGTACTATTTATTTTTTATATTTACTATATCTATTTCATTACAATTTTTTAATAGCTCGAAATGTTACAGAAATGTTCAACCATACTACCTTACTGAGATCCAAATTCATTGCATTATGTCACGTGTAAATACTGTATTTTATAATAAATAATAAATTAATAGTTTTTTAAAACCTCTTTTCGAAACAGTAAATTTAAAACTTTACTCTTATCCTACTCTCGTCAAAAAACACATAATATGCAAGCGAAATGGCTGCATATTGCAAACATCTCGTTTTCGTCTGCGATGTGAATGACTGCATGCGTTTTATAGTAAACAAACAAGTTTAGGAAAGTTAAACATCTCGCATTAACACGTTCCTGCCCAGAAATAAAAACAGAAACTCGTGGAACGCTTGATCCGTCCGACAACGCAATGCCACGAATATTCTCTACGAATCACAAGACACGGTAATGTTTATTTGTACAAGTGAGGAATACGTGGATCCAACCTTACTTTGCCCCTAAATGGGGTTTTATTGTAATTTCAAGTAATTCTTAGTAGTGCTCCATTCAAAGAGGACATCCGCCAAGGAGCGCGGCGGTTTTTATATTAATTGTATCAAATTATCAGCAGATTCCTCTGCGAGCTGCGCAAAGATTCCCTCACGTCACGCGTGTTATAAAGCTTTGGCATCCAGCTGTCCACTCTGCAGCGCAGGCGCACTGGGTTGTTAAACTAACAGCTGACATCTGCAACACTATAGCAGGAGATTTTATGAAATTACTTCTTCTCATTTACATATAATTGTGCGCAGTCTGCTAGACAAAAAGAAGCTGATGTTTATGATGACTTGATTATGTAAAATATTCGTAATCTAAACAGAAATCTGAGCAGCGTTTGTGTATTGTGCTATTTTATACATCCATATTTTATAAGTCAAAATAAATTAACAAGTGATTGTTATTTGTTGATTTTCAATTGAAAATTTTAATAACAAAAACACGAGTAGAAATTCTGATCAGAAATTGTTCCACGTTGAAAGTCCAAGTGTAGTGAAGATATATCGATTACAATTTTTTCACATTTTTTTATTGTGATCCACAATTTATGACTAAAATTTATTCTAGTATTTTCAATAAAATTTGGAAACTGAATGCTAATTTATGATGATTTTAACGCTGATTACAATGATGAAATGTAATAATGAAAAGTGTAATTAAAGAAGAGAGATTTTTGAGTGTGGTTTTGTAACCACTATTCTGAAATTGATTTGGAAATTTTGCAAGGTAACGAATTTGTTTTGGCAATTTTTTTTTTTTTTTTTTGGTGTTTAACGTCCGACTTGGGCTAATGCAGACGATGGGATGATTTATAGCTTATGAAAATGCCAAGCCTTCGCCGGGAATCGAACTCGGGTCCTCGGGGTGAAAGTACGCTATCCACTAGGCCACCGAGGCGGCTGAATGTTCTGGCAATTAAAATCAATATTTGTGTCAAGTTTTAATCAATCAGCTCTTTTTCCAATTGGAATTTACTCATAATTTAAAAATTCCACTTATAAAATTACACTTAAGAAACTTATTTGTAAAAATGTTTATTTAAATTTTCAACGGAATTTTCTCCGATAGACCTAAATAGCGAAGAATGCCATTTTATCAGCAGTAATATTTCGTAAGCAGTTTTCTACTTAAACTCCATTTCGCTGCCTTCATTATTTGTCTTCGCATGTTCTCACGCTGCTGTACTGGCGGCAATAAAACCACCGCGAAGGAGTAAAATGCTAATGAATCCTAGTTCTGTTGCAGATGCATTTCACTGCGTCCGGATCCACGGAGATCTGCCACATGTATGCAAATGCAATAATGGATTGCATCCAATTTTCTGATTGAACACGTAAAACTACTTGGCTTAGTGATAACTCAGTCCCGTTGAATCCGACATCTTAATCTTGGATTTTACTTGACTTTAACAGGCCGAAGTAAGTCCGCGCAAAGTGCTGTTAGGCAGAACGAACAATCTGAGTCGCATACTGTTACGTTTTAAGTCAGATTATTTTTAGCAAAAGTTTTTTGGAAACGAGCTAATGGAGTGACAGTCATAATCAGACCCAGACCCGAGGCATTAAGCATTAGATTCGGTAATAAAATCTAGATTATTTTGTGAGGAATATAATTTCTGCGTTAAAAATTTAGCGTCCGTAGTTTTTTGTTCGGTTTTATTCAAACTTGACACAAAAATTGACTAAGATAACAGCTTTGACAAGTTTTATACTGAACAAAATCCGTGATTATTTAAAATCTTGAAAAATATACTTTAAACAAAATCTTACTTTACCGTGTAACGAGCGTTGAACTCTGAAAAAATTATCATTTTGAATTTTCAATCTCTATTGAATAAATCTGTCAACTGTCCATACTTCAAATATGTTGGAAATTTAAAAACGTTTTTTACAGATTTCAACGTTGATTATAATGATGAAATCACGTTTTCAAAAAATGTAAAACAAAAGATTTTACACTTATATTTTTACTTTTTTGGATTTTTTAAAAATCGCATCAGCATGCGTGTTACGATTTTAATATTTGATTAATGACTTCAGAGTCAAACTGGTGAGAGTGTTATTGTTTGCTTCTCATTTTTAGGTTTTTCATAAAGGCAAATCTGCATAGTTTATTTTAGCTACAAAACAGTAATTTAAATAATAATTAACGTAAAAATGTCATCAGTGGTGTTTTTTGTAAAATAATAAAATTAAAAAAGTAAAGACATTCCGCAAAAGTTCCCATATTTATTTTAACTCCAAAAATGCGTGTTTTAAAGTTATCACAAATCCAACTGTTAAGTTCGAGTTCTAAATTCAAAAAGTTCGAGTTGTAAAGTTATCTCAAAATTTTTTCATCATATTTCGAACAAATTAAAAATTCATAACTCAGGTCTTTGTAATAAATTTTAAATAAAGCAAATTAAGTGAAATCGGTTTTTCAATTTTTGTTGAAATTGTTGAACTGATTTTGTTGAGTAACAAACTTGTCAAAAATCGAATCTTTACAATCGATTTTGTGCCATACTTGATCAGAGTGTACCAAATTTACTAATTGTAAAGTGCCAACGCACACAGTCACTCATTACATATAATGCCTACACATACCTAAAACAGTTTCAACGACTCCTGAAAGAATGATCTATTGCTTTAGGTTTTCATCCCCCCCGGCATGTTGATCCTTACGATGATGCAAACTCAAACAGCATTTTTCCAATGAAAAATTCTTTTATTGAACTAATAATAAGAATCGTGTATCACGTTTTCTCTTCATTGTTTATTTTAATTACTATAATCTGGTCGAAAACACGACAATTTAACATAGCTAGTTCTTAACAACATAACCTGAAACTTATTATAACCTATCAGCTGTTCAATGAAATCAGCTGATCTTTACGAATTAATATAAAATAACTGATCTTTTAATATAACTAGTAAAATTAAATTAACGATTTCATATACCTAATTTCTTCGTAGTTTCCGTAGTGTATAGTGGTTATCGGTGTCTCACACGCGCAATGTTCCCGGTTCGATCTCGGCAGAAACACAGTAATTTTTAATTATAATTAGTTTAATGAGACACTTGCGTCGAACAAAGTAAACCGTTATATGTCAAAATAAACATGTTCCTCGCCTCACGTGACCCGCAAACTTTGACATCAAAACCAGCCCTAAAACATGATACATGTTGAGTTCAAAAATTTTATGAATAAGTTATGAAAGGAACTTCTATTCAAAAATTTGAATACTACAATTTTTCTAGTAATTACTTACGCTTATACGTGACCTAACGGTTCGTTGAACGAATGGCGTTAAAGTTAACCGGTTGACTAATGAAGGTTATAGCGGGAACCAGTGGGCGGCTAGTTCAGCGAACACATGTCATTGCGCATGATTTGAATCATACACATTTACTTGCCAGGAATGCTTTGATTTCCTGATTTGCAA
The DNA here is from genome assembly GCA_022606455.1 of Callitettix versicolor. NCBI lineage: Eukaryota > Metazoa > Arthropoda > Insecta > Hemiptera > Cercopidae > Callitettix > Callitettix versicolor. The sequence continues at coordinate 45,721,023 of CM040191.1, forward strand.
GGTAATAGTTGTACAGTAATACTTAGAGATCAAGTCAAATGTAACTTAATTCGAATAAAATAAAAGTGAAAAAATATCACAAAAACTTTTTCTCGTGTTGCTTTTATCTGAAGTGATCGGAAAAAATACAGCCGACTCCAGTCAGAGTTCTTTCTTCTCGATTTTGTTTTAAAGCGTAAATTTTTTATTTATACTGACGTCAGTTATTAATCTTCTTACTTGATTGAAATTTGAGCAATTTTTGAGTACTTAAGAGCTATTTTTGAACGAAAACTAATAAAACTTTTTTTAGCTGATTTTAAAAATATAGATTTTTTTAAATTTCAAGGGGATTTTGACCTTAAAAATATTTGAAAGTAGACATTTTAAAATTATTTTAAAATATAGACAAAGTATACTTTAAAAGCCTAGTAAATTTTAAAAATTCGATTTCTTAGTTTAAATTTTAACAATGTGCATTTCACATAAAGATACATCCAAAATATTGAAGGAAGAATTATTTTTTGTACTGATAACGGCAGATTTTGTTATGATCATTATACTTTTGAATAGTGCGTACAAAACGGAAACTATCATAAACCAGGAAAGAAAGATGATTATAATATTGAGATATGATTAGGATTATAAACCTATTCTTCCCGTCAGTGGTCTATCAACTTTATAGTTTCGAAACCGCGGTAGCCTTTATGAGGTGAGTTGATAGACCACTGACGGGAAGAATAGGTATATAATCCTAATAATTTGAATATGTGGCCCGGTGGCTATGTTACAATATTGAGATATATGACATTCCTACATAAATTTGTATCAAAGTTGGTGATACCTCTACCCACTTTGCAATTACAAGTTTGTCGCGTTTGTCTATGTCATATAGTTTTAATAAATTTAATCTCAAAACAAACTTAACATATAAGAATGTGTAATTAATTATGCTATTTTAAAAAAAAATATACAAGTGAATTAAGTACAGTACAAACAAAAAGTAAACAAAGTGAAAAAGAAATTCTGTCCAAAATAGAGATTAAGAGATTAAATATTATCTCCACTGGCCGCAGCACCGTAGCCTTGCAGTTGAAGTTGAATATTTTGTATTCACGTGATACATTCTAGAATGAATTATTAAGTAAACTGTTAACAGGTTTACGGCTGCAGGTCTATGATTGGCTGGCGCGTATGGAAGTAGCATTTAGGTAGCTATCTAAAATAATAAGAACATGCCTTCCATGTGTTCGGATACACCTACTCTGCAATACTGGTTAATAAACCAGTCTAACAGGAGTTAGTGGAGTCGGCGAAGAAATATCTTCTTTTGTGTAACAGGTGAATTCCTTCCTGCTCCACTCTTCGACATTCTGACCAACAGGTTCCCCGTGACGTTGGTACTGTTTACTTGTTTCCACCACAAGGTTAGTCCTTTCCCCTTCATTTAGAATCTTATCCTGAGTTAGTCATCATCGACGTCTGCTTCCGAACAAGTTTTTACCACAACTCACCGAATCCCGCTTCAAGCAACTTCAGAAACGTTTTGTTATTGCGAACGTTTAGATTAAAACGATTTTTTCTGAAATATTGGAAGTATAAAATCAACTTTATTTATTGAAGTGGGATTAATATTTTTAAATTAAATCCTGTTTTAACAGTATCGTATTTTATAACTTATGTTTTAAATTATTATATTAAAATCACTTTGTAAGAAAACAATATAATAAATTATAAAATTCCTTAAAATAAATAAGTTTTAAAATAGTTAATTCCACCTCATACTAAGCAATAACCGTTACAAACTACAGTTAGATTGAAATAACAGTTATGAAATATAAGCCTAGTGAGAAAAATAACGGTTTTTTATTAACGGAAATCTATTCTCGTCTTGGACGTATAAGTTCGTTAACCATTACAAAATGTATTTTGTAATGCAAGAATAAGATATATTTTTAACGGATGTAACGGTTTGGCTAGGCTTCGAGGAGACTTTAATGCCGTTGACGTTATGAAGAAACAAGTTTGTAACGAAGGAAACTGTTAAAACATGAATATAAGAAGACTAGAAGGGCGGGGCTGCGATTCATTGGAACCGCTTTGAAAAAAATATTTTCAAAACTTGTTACCAAAGTATTAGGTAACGGTGCGCAACGGAGATGTATTTCCAGAGGTGGGGGGGTTGTTTGCGAAACAGAAATCGTTCTCACGTTCCAAGTGGACAGTCCAGTATTCAGCCCTTTTGAACCAGAATGCTAATGCAAATGGTCAGTCGAGGTCAATAGTTTGATTTCATTGTTGGTGGATGAAGATGGGTCAACCCTTTCAGTTACTCAATTCACTAGTCTGTTGAGGGAAAAAACTAGTTTCTTCCCGCGCTTCCAAGTCTAGCTTCTAAGCGAGGTTCAAGTAAACCTAACGCGACATGGCATCCTGGTTCACGCAGTCGTTTATTGTATCAATCATTTTGTTTTAATTAAACAAGAGACTGGGTAAAACTTCAGCTCACCCACTGGGACGACCAGATGCTCCAAGGAAAACGACAACTTTCCAATCCTGACACTTTAATTAATTACTTGCGTTTTGATCGGTAAATGTACTGACTGTTTACTAATATAAGTACTTTGATAAATTATCAGTTATTAATCATCATTTGTACTACAGTGTTTGGATTTCCAGCATCAATTAGGAAATTCCGTTCATTAACACTTGAATTATTCATTTCTAAAACTACGTCACAGTAATATTTTCTACCAGAAACTTTAAATCAATAACCTTTAAATAGTCTTTTTATAAATAAAGTCTATATCAATCAATTTTACAGAATAATTTTTGTGTATAATTCGTTCAATGTTTTTTTAATTGGTCAATGTATATAAATAAGTAATAACTAACAACAAAATAGTTGTAATTAAAACAAAATTAAAAGTAAAAATGTTTATTTTTATAAAATTAACGGAATAGAACGTATTAGGATAGAAAAGAAATTTTAGAATTATTTTTTATGAAATTTCAGAATGTGTAAAGATCGTACTAAAAACGTTTACATAAATAATAATAAATTAGACTACAAGTCAAGTTCGAAATTCTGTTTTTTTAAATAATAATAATTATAGAACATTTAAAAATTTATATTTTACAGCGTTATTTGAATTTTCATCAGATACTACTATTTAAGCTAAATTTTGCATGCTTTATCTCTTTTCGCGTTTAGTAATTACTGCAAGTAGTTTAATAAATATCAGTCGTGAAACTGAATATCGTTGTTATAATTTTTATACTAAATAATGTTTAGAATTATTTTACAAAATATATGCTAGATTTCTAACACTAAAACCACTAGCTTATACCACTAACTGAAAACACATAATATATTCTACTTTAATGTATGTAAAAACTAAAAAAACCATGTAATTTTTAAATTAATAATTTAGTCGGTATTTTATATTTTGTTTAAAATAATGTAAACGATACAAAAGCGTAGCAAAAAGTTCTTATACTCAAATAATTATTGAAAGCGTTTTAAACAAAGCAAATCGCTCAGACAAATCATAAGTTGCTCTTAAAAAAACTTTGGAAGTTCTTCACAAAAAAATCGGAAAATCGACCTAATTCATCCGTTTTTAGTCATAGTCCAAAAAACTATAGCAAATTTTAAATAAAAGAACTTTACTATTCGAGATTAAATTGACACGAACAGAGCTGTACAACTTTCATGGTTTATTTTAAGCAACAAAATAAAAATAGCTAAACTAAAACTATTTTTGTTATTTTTTATATTTACTTCTGAACGTTGATTTTGGTTTCGTTATAAATTTGCTTCAATGATATGATTTATGAATCTTGATACATAACCAGAATTGAGGCAAAATGTAGTTAAATAGGTCGTGAACCGCGTGTTTAGCCTTGACTGAAACATAAAGACTGAAGTGTACAGTAAGATTTTATCACAACCTTCACCACTGATTATCTAAAAAAACGATTTTAAACAAAACTTTTTACGAAATATTAACAAACTAACAATACGGCCAAACTGTTAGTTTCCCGCGATGTTCACAGGGATACAAATGAAAATCGGCTTATTTTTTGAACCAGAAAAATTAAAATTGGACATACTGGATTAATAAAAATCTCAGAAATTCAGTAGTTGTTGATGTGGCTAAAGCACGTATCAGTCTCTGAACTGCGCACCTTAAAATCTTTATTTCTAGCTGCAGTTACTCCCATTAATTTTCCCTTACCCAACAAAAAAAAAAAAAAAAAATAGAAAAATTTCTTAGTTTAACAGGCAGAAATATAAAATTAAGTACAGAATTTTAAAAATAATAACTAAGTGCAACATTAACGCAGAGATAATCTAACACTCGAGTGAATGTGCATATTTCGTAACACAAGTCGTGTAGCATTAGATAAGCAATGTTAGCAACACAATAAAAGAGGTAACTTTATCTGGAACACATGAATGGAAGCCGCCTGGGCATAACATGTCCTGCTCCTGTTTGATACTAGGCCTGAAGTAATTAAACAGCTTGGCTTACGTATTATAATTTTACTTTATATTCAACACGTAAATGTCAGAGTTAAATTTAACACGCTTTCACCAAGCGGCCGCGGCCAATGTCCCCGCGGATAATTTCACTCAAAAATCGCAATCAACTAATGAACGTTCGCTGAATACATTAACGCTTAGATTGTCGGTTAGACTGAAATTAGTATAATTAATACTTTACGCGAAGTTAACAGCTTTTACGTAAAGCTAATCAATTTGATAAGCTGAGAGTGTCACATTGAAATGTTGAAAATTAATTAAGTAAAATTGTTGTACACATGCAGGAATGGAGTATCACATTTTAGACTCACGTTCTTGAATTTTTAGTAACAAATTAAATATTAACACTAAGTTTTTAAAATCGCACAACATTTAAAATACTATTTGTGTAAGAAAAAACATCAATTTAAAGTGAGATCTATCAAGAAAATATTGTTTAGAAGATTTGTAGGTTGTTGTAAAGAGACATTTAAAAAAAAATCGATTTAATATTACGTTTGTTTGTTACGCAGTTTTGGTCAAACGCATTTATCGATTGTTTTGAAATTCGATACAAAAGGCCCGAACGACATATTTATGCTTTCTTTCATTTAGTACTGTTTCAATATGGCGGACTTTAATTAAACATAGTTTTTGGATATTTCCTGCAATGGTGGAAGAACGGTTCTTCCTGTCAAAGTTTTGACCGGTTTATGGAGAAAAAGCATAAATCTCCAATAAAAAACGTCATAAGTGCGTCAGAACTCAGTCGTGGAGAGTTGGCCAGGAAGCCGTTTTAACGGCCATAATGCAATTTTAAAATTATATCTTCAGTGTGTGACGTAATGGATTTTTGAAATTTTACTCTATTTTATAGTTAATTTAAATTAGTTTTTCACTTTTTATCTGTTGCAAACTTGTACATAGTTAACTATCAAGTGTCATTTTTGACGTCAAATCAACCAGAATAAATATATAGTTGAAAGAATGTTCAGTATCCCGGGTAACAATGTTTTTATTTATAATTTACTGGATTAGCTGATTCAATACAAACGGATATACAGCGAGGTGTAGGCCTACTGTTCTGTAAGCAACGTGTGTAAATAAACGTAAACATAGAAAAAAAGGAAAAGCGATAGAAGCTAAAAAAAAAGAATGGAAAAGGGAAATAAAAGACATTTACAAATAATGAGTAAATTTTAAAGAAAGAAACCATCGTTTTAATCACTTCCCAAACAGTTAATTGTATTTGAAAACTTCATGTTTTACATCACTTAAACCTTCACGTATAAGTAAATTCTGAATAATTCTATTAAACAGATTTTTTGTCTATAGCTAACGAACGCTATAAATTTGGTTTCAATAGTTAAATATTTTGTTTTTGTTAAATTTGAATATAATCACTAAAACCGAGTAAGAAAAAAAATCGGTTCTGGATCGTTCTAAAAAAATGGAGGAAATTTCTGAAAATAGGTTCATCAGATTTTGTTTATATTTACGTCATGTATTAAGAATCAATGAGTGAGTATGATAGCAAATCGAAAAAATTAACCCCCGCGTTTAATACACTGACATCTATTTTCGACAAAAATTTAAGCAAAGTGTAGTTAATCAATTTTGAAAATTAGGCAGATTATTCGGGTTTTTTGTGTGTAGTTTCAAACCGGATAATTTAGAAAATAATTTACTATGAAAAAGTTTATGTAATATGTTTGTGCACCATTTAATTGTTTGAATAAATATATTTTATTTACATGAGCTAACAGAGAAAAGTATATATGTTTTTAAGCAGTCACAGATGTGGCGCAGGCAAAATATTTTTAGTGTCGTTAAGTTGGCAAATAAAAATTAGCGTATTTTAATTAAATTTTTTCTTCACTACGTAATAGAATCTGGCGTCAAAAATATCAGAGTTCATTCACGATTACTAACAAATCACACGAATGTGGGTATAATTTTCTTCAAAAAGAAATCGTAACTAATATATTTGTGCCCGTTATATTTACGATATCTTAAGACACATAAAATCGATTTATAATAGCGGATACAGATTAAGGTAATTCGTTACCTTAATGATATTTGAACGTTCTTCTTTGGTGGTCTCTAATCGTCTCTAACGGAGCCGTGCTTTTAATATGGCCTAAATCATTCATGACAAGTATAGATGGTAAATTTGGCAACGTCCAATCTACAGTAAGTTAGGTTGTTACCGGAGCTGAATAAAATACTACCATATTTCTAACGTAATGACCAGCTGTCCGATATTTTGACAGCTTCTTCAGCGGAACACCAGACTCTGATTTTAGTATGCAAGTAGTAATTACTCTGCCGCCATCTGCTCGAACCTTTAACACGACCAGCTTCCCTGATTTATTCAAATTGAAGGTTTCAGCTGCGTCTTTAAGGAAACAGCAATTTTTAATTTGAATTTTAAGAAAACGTCGGTACAGAATATTGAGATTTTTCGTTAAAAGAAAGTTCGAGTGAACGAACATTTCATTCAGTTTTTAGGCTAAATGCAGAAAATAAAATTAAAAAAATTTATTACATTAAAAAGAAACACTACCAATCCTTCTCGCGATTGATCACCAAAATTCTTATTCTGTTTATTTGTTATTATATTTAATATTAACATTAAGTTAATTAACGACAATTAGCACACTTCTTACAGATTAAATAATTTTAAAATTAGTCAGCTTATTATTTTGAAAAATCAAAAGTTTATTCCCTTAAAAATGTTTTGAAAATTTATTCAATTATTATTACGGATATTGAAATTTTCACTGAACTGAATATCGAACAAACAATATTTGGTTATATTCATATCGAACAATATCGATATATCAATATAACAATATCGAACAAACCTAGCACGTTATTCCCTCATTATTATTATTCCCTCATTATTATTCCCTCGTTTAAAGAAATGCAAATTTCTAACATTAGCTAGGTTCTGTATTTTGTTGTAAGGTTAGCAAATACATATTTTGTACAATACTTCTAACATTTTATATATATACATATAGCTACTACAGAAATACAAATATTATCTGTTTTAAAATACATAAAATATTTTTACTAATATTAAAAAGAACAAAGTTTATAAAAAGACACTTTTTTCTAGTGTTTAATCAGTAAGTAAGAAGTTTCCTTTGTCACTAAACAAAGTATAAAATAAGTATGGTTATGTTGAAAAATTAATATTAAGGTTCTGATGGGTTCGTCTGTTTTCAGGTTAAAAAGTGTATTTACTTGGATCTGTCTGATTGTATGTGTGGATTTGTCTCAGAATAGGTTCTAACGATTTTGATCAAACTTTGTTCAAGTATAGTTCAGACATTGTATATATATTGTTGACTTTTCCCAAAAACCTGTTCAAGAAAATATGGAAAAAATCTGCTTAATTTATTCAATTAAAGTTTTAATAATTGGCTCAAATTTGGTCACAAATTAATTTCATGAAAATTAAGCGAAATACGATAAACGGATTTTTGAAATATTAGGTTTCAATAAAATTTCGGAAATAATTGAATAAAAAAAGTTGTTGCTTTGATTTTGCACCATTTATTTTTGTTGTTCTTTAGAAATATATCCTTAAATAAATTTGCAAAAACTTTTTAAAGTTTCATTACCTTCTTCCCTCTATCTAGGAAAATCGGTAAATTATCGTACATATTGAATTCGTAGAAACATATTAAAACAGAATTTGCTTAATAATTAATAAACCTAAACACTGATGTTCTATTAACCAATGATTTTTAATCAAACAATACCGACATAAAGTTTTTTTTTTTGACTATACCGCTTATGTTACCGGTAGTTACACGGTAAATATATTACATTTTACTTTTAAATAATGTACAAATATTAAAGCGATTTTGTTGTCCAAGAGAGAAGAAAAACATCAAGATACAATTTGATTATGGAAATGACAAATGTTCCAGAAATTAAAAAATATTAGAACCTAATTATTGGAAAGTATTACTAATTTAAATTAAAATAAGTATAACGTCCTTGAAGTGATTTATATTTAAGTATATCATGTATAATTTATTTAAGCTGTTATTGTCTCCACACCCTTACTCACCTATTGTTTCACCCCTAAGCACGCGACAATGACCTCTCCTTTAATTGGAGGGTTAATGCTCGTGTTGTACACGTGGTATGTTTACAAGTCACTCTTGATGAAAGGGTTAATTATGCTTCACTATCAACTGGTTTCCTTTGTTTCTGGTTCTGCAGAAGTGTTAAACCTGAGTGTAAGCTATAGCGGTAGTAATTTAATAGGGTGATTATAAAGTCCAGAAACATAAAGGTGAAAATAATAAGGTACACAGATCTTACGCGAAAATGAGAGAAAACAATGAATTTATTCAAATTATTTAATAAGAAAAACAACTTATTTTAAATGGGTTAGACATTCTTTTAAAAGTTGTCGCTTACTGAAACGTTAAACAAGACTAATTTTATCATTAATGAACAATGATAAAAAGTAATAGATTGCAAAATTACTGTTTATTTTATTATTGAAAAGTATTCTATCATATTATTTTTTGCTTTTATATATAGTAATTCTGTATATTATAAATCTAACTTGTGGTTTTCTGTACAGTCTGCACATTTATATATTTCTATAAATGTAACCTAACCTTTTGGAAGAAAGATGTATAATATTTTTTGTTACAGTTTTTAACTATTAATAGAAAAATCTTTTACAAAAAAAATAAATACTATTTTTTAGGAATTTCTAAAGAAACATGTTATAAAACCTTACCGTCGAAGTATTTGGTATTGTTTATTTATGTGTGTTTATTTGTTTTTAGCTATGAAAAAAGTTTTAAAAATAAAAGTTGCAATTTTGTTTAGTTTTATAATTCAGCGGTAGTAATATTTCAAAATAAATTTAAGGTATTACTAGCTTTACTAAACGTTATTATTTAGTATAGCTATTTAGAAGACTTACTTTTTAATTGCAGACTGTACTATTTTTCAGGTGTTAGGACTGCCAGCCAGCATGGGATGCGCACTTGAACAGGTTCTAGTTCCCAGAAGAAAGGAGGGCAAAGGGTTGTTCGGTTTCACCCCTTGACTCATCGTATTTTGTTTAACAATGAACCTCTAATCGCTACTTTCGACCCTTACTTTGTGGCAGTGTCCCTTGTTCATTGCAAGCAGATGGACAGTGAAAAAAATAACTTCAGGTGCAGTTTGATAAAAATCTGAATTTGTTCTACCTGTGTATGAGTCGACATGTGAATGATGTGAAAACAGAATGTGAAAATGAAACTGAGCTATCACTATTCTTGTTTAATTGTAATACAGATTGAAAAAAGCGTGATTACTTAAAAAATTACATATTGTACAAAATTAGGTATAAAATAATCAAAAATCTTCTTTTTTTCGAATAACATTGGATCATAAAAATGAAATTTAACAAATTTAATATAACATAAATAATAATTTTCAGAATAATGTCTGTTTTATTTTCTTTTTAAAATACTTCTTAAACTGTAGTTTATTTTTATTTCTATAACATTGAAAACATTATAAAGAAGTTAGGTGATCATGAAACAATCTTGATACTGGATATGTGTGTGTGTGTGTGTGTGTGTGTGTGTGTGTGTGTGTGTGTGTGTGTGTGTGTGTGTGTGTGTGTGTGTGTGTGTGTGTGTGTGTGTGTGTGTGTGTGTGTGTGTGTGTGTGTGTGTGTGTGTGTGTGTGTGTGTGTGTGTGTGTGTGTGTGTGTGTGTGTGTGTGTGTGTGTGTGTGTGTGTGTGTGTGTGTGTGTGTGTGTGTGTGTGTGTGTGTGTGTGTGTGTGTGTGTGTGTGTGTGTGTGTGTGTGTGTGTGTGTGTGTGTGTGTGTGTGTGTGTGTGTGTGTGTGTGTGTGTGTGTGTGTGTGTGTGTGTGTGTGTGTGTGTGTGTGTGTGTGTGTGTGTGTGTGTGTGTGTGTGTGTGTGTGTGTGTGTGTGTGTGTGTGTATGTGTGTGTGTTTGGGCACGCGCGCATGCTTGAGGCGTGCGTGTACGAGGGGATTCTGATTTTGAAATATGACATGTAAGACTCGTTTGCTCTTAATATTTCTGGATCATTTTTTAAAATTTCTTAAGAAAGTGTTTTAAAACCTTTGAAAATTATTTCTAGCGATTTGATTAAATTTCTTCAATACAATACGTAAGCACACAAACAAAACTTACAGGATAAATCTAAAAAACCGAATCAGGAGCAATTGTAAAAAAAAAAAAATTAGCATACATTTTCAAAATTAGTTTATTAGATATTGATGAAATTTTGGTAATGTATTTAGCTTCAAAATTGAATTTGTCGCAATAGATTTGAAATTGAAAAACATGTGGTTCTAGAGTAGCTTAAATAAAAAAAAACACCCCAAAACAAAACCTGACCACAAAGAGTTTTAAAGTAATTGACCGATTTTTAAGAAATTTTGCATACAGATATCGTTTGTTATGTCCTTGAAAATTCTGTTCGGAGGCTATCGAGAAAGCCAAAGAAACATCGGCCCAGTTGATGAAAATTATTTCAATGGATTTCGCTTAAATATTGAGATATACAATACGAAAATTCATATGTATAGTCAAATTAGCAAATTGAAATAAAAAAAAAACGATTCAGGAGTAAATCGAAACACAAATATGCTGTGTCTTCCCTCGAGTTTGTTTTATTTTTTCGTTTTTTGTTTTGTGAGAAAGTTTGTTTAATATTCTTTGCATTATTTATTTTAAAATGCTTAGACCGATTTTTAGCATTAAGGTTTTTTTTGATTGTTACAATAATTTTCAAACCGGGAAGAATCCTCGAAACGGATTTGCTCCGTATAAAGTTTTATTTTTCATCCGTTAGATAAGTTTCCCTCATTTTTCCTTTGTGCAAAAGTAAAACTACCGAATAACCAATCAAATCCCGGTTCATATTTTACAAACGTGGCCATTGGTAGTCGACATGATTTAAACATGAAATAATGAAGACCGAACCACCGCACCAAGGTAATTTGCGATGCCGTTTAATGGTCTCCGTAAATGGAAAAGGAGTGTAAATACAAAGTCAATAAAAATTAGATCGGTCGAAGATAAAACCCGTGGCATTAATCGGGAAGCGAACATGAAGAGAAGCAAGTCGACTGCGGCACTTAATTTGCTACCGAAGTTTATTGGCGGAAAAGAAATCGCTTTATGTTACTTTATTTAGCACTTGAAAAAAATTAATTAGTAAAAACCTGAGAAATGCATTCGTAACGTATTTAAATCATACATCGAGATTCATATTTAGGTGTATTTACAGGTAGTTGTATTGTTTTCTATTACGAATAGATATCAGTTTTTGACGGAGTAACTTGATCAAAGCTTGTGTTAATTAAATTTCAAACGACATACAGGCAACGTCCAAGTAAAAACCGATGTTTGACTCTGGGAAACTAAAACAGTATCCATGTTTTTATTATATTAAGACCGATGTTTTCCTGCGATCTCCAGATTTTACTTTGTATTGCGAGAAAGTTAATGTCATAACTAATCCTTATACAGCGTACTTAAGATGGCAAATTTTACAAATTTTTACCTCATATTTTCAAAGCGATCGTAAGTTATCGCATTTTTTATTAGTCGTTAGAAATTTTATTATCTGTTTGTGTACATCGTTACTAAACCAATAAGTTGATTGCAATCAAATTTGGCGTGTAGGACTAGTTTGCCCATCACTCGGGAAAACTCTCCCCCGAAAAAGCTTTTTGAAGCATCTTTTAAACCAAAAAACATTTTCTTAAAATCGGTTCTAACGATTTTCTTAAAATTGTGTTTAAAGTTTCTAAGATTTCCAGAAATTATAAAACTTCATACTAACCAAAATTTCAGAAAAATCCGTTTACCTTAGATAATGGAATTAGTCCAATTTTAAATTTTTGGTCGGTAACGTCCTGGCTGTATACTTATTTGAGTAGGCGTACTGATTTTGTCTCAGTTATTTATGTTCCTTCAAGTCTGGAGAATACTGAATTAAATAAATGCTAATTTTCAGAAATGTGGTGACTAAATATTGTATTATTAGTACAATAACATTTATTCATATATTCAAATTGGGCTACTTAAATCCTCATAAGCTATTTCAATAATTGCTAGCCAATATTTTCAAGTTGTGTAATATGTTATTACTAAAAATTGACAAATAAGCATGTAAAAACTGTGAAGAGACTATTAAACTTTATTATGCTAAAAACGTAATCATTAAATACTACATCTCTGCAAGTTATATAGCAAATATGAACAAGTGAAAAAATCACATTTAAAATAGAAAATGCTTAGGATTCAAAACCTTGGTGTAAATTGTGGAAGATTCTTCACAACACAAGTATTAATCAAACTTCGAAAAAAGCTTTGAAGAATTTGTATCATCAATCGACATCTCGAATAAGGATGGGAAACCAATTGTCAAGACCATTTTGTATAACGAAAGGGCTACGACAGCGCTGCTCCATATCACTCACTCTATTTAAAATTTATATAAAATACGCTCTCTTGCAGTGGAAACGAAAGTGCTCCGGGATAGGAGTACCTTTAAACGATTCGATGATTTACACTTTACAGTTTGCAGATGACCAAGCTATAATTGCAGGAGATAAAGAAGATCTACAATACATGACGCGTAAGTTAAAAGAAATATATGAAGAGTGGGGATTATGTATGAACACAGGAAAAACAAAATATTTATGTATAGGTGACAAAATAAGTAGTCTAGACATTGACTCTGCGGAGGACATACAACCATGTGAAGAGTATACCATGTGAAGAGTTCGACAAAAGCGGTACGGATGAAAACGAAATAAGATCGAGGCTAACAGAAACAAGGAAAATAATAGGATGCTTGAACGGCGTATTATGGAGTAAGAATATAACAAGTTCACAAGAGCTCAATATATGTAATGCGATTATTAAGAGTTTTTTAATATATGGAGCTGAGATGTGAAGAATTAAAGGAAAAACCAAGAAAATGATAGAGGCTGTAGAAATAGATGTGTTGAGAAGATCTGTTAAGATAGCGAGAGTCCAAAGAATAAAAAATGAGGTAATTCGTCAACAGATGGGAATAGAGGGCACGATTATAAAGGATATTGAGTGGTCAGTTAATTTGGTAGGTCATGTCCAACGGATGAGGCAAGCGCGATTGCCGACCTTAAAAAGGGCAAGAGGAAAACCAAGAAAGAGCTGGATGGAAGGAATTCGTAAAGCTATGAGTGATCGAAATTTACAAATCGGACAATGGGAAGATCGGAAAGAGTGGAATCTAGGCATCGGACAACGTCGCTGCACGTTTTAACCGATATTATATAAAAAATAGAAAATGTTTCCGCTCTTGTTAGCAGAAGCTTTAATGAAAATAACTCCAGAACTAAGAAAGTCTAAAATACAAAAAATGTAGAAATTTACTAAGCTCTTGTGAAATTAAAAATTTGGCAATCATGTTTGAAGGTTCAGTTTTAACAATTCTAGTTCAACATTTTATTAAAAATGGAAAAACTATATGAAGTCCCCTATTTTAAGTTTTATTTTCAAGTTCTCACTGGTTAACCAGTTAAAAAAATATGGCAGTCGTTAATTTTTAAACGTTAAAAAAACGTTAATTTTTAAAAATTAATGAGTGTTTATTGCTAGTTTCTATTTGTTCATTTATATTCTGATCTTATTGCTACATTGAATTTTAATACAACTGACATTAAAGGAAACGGACATTTGTCTACAGTACATCAGTCTTACAACAATTAATTTTCTAACAATTGTGTTGGCTGGGTCGTGGATGTAGTACAACGACTTTCTTTCATAATTTAAATATTTATTAATGAACTTATTTATATACAATGTTCCAGATACATATAACTGTAAACGTTTTAAAAAACGTTTTATTTTAAGTAGGTCGGGGGTATGTAGTCTTAATTATAATTTACATATGTATTAATAAACCTATTTATATACATAATTTTTGAACAAATTAATATTAAATTTCAAAAACATTACAGTCAGTAGTTGGTTTGAACGTCCTTTAGTTTCATAAGCACAAATTATAGCACTGGGCCACAAATACTCTAGAAACGATAATGTTAGTATACTTAAATTCACTTCAAGAATACTAATAATGTTTATACAGTAAGCGTGACTCTTTTTTATGTTATTCATGATATCATGCTATTTTTTATTTTTCCTTCGTCTTTACTTTAAAACGAAATGAAAAATAAATACATATTATTAATATAATTTCACTAAGAAAACTGACAAACGACATAGTAATGAAAGAAGGAATTTTTGTGCACCTGTTTAATAAACCAGTAAATACATAGATTAAAAAAATATGCTGACAAAATAATTATTAATGCATATTATATAACCTTACTTTTAATGTAAGTTTAATGTATAAGTTATGTTCAAACGAGAGCAAAAATTACATTATAAATAAAATTTGCCTAATAATACTCGAACTTAAAATTAAAATGTAATAAGTTATTGCCAAAAAGGGTAAACAAAAATTATTCAGCGTATAAAATTTTGAATTAATATGCAAAATTTGAAGACAAAAACCTTCGTTCAACGTTCAGTGTCGCAACTGCCTTTATAATTAATACAAATTGGTTCACAAGTGGTTATTATAAGCGGCAAATAATAAGCTGCCGTGATGAATTTACTGCATCGATATTTCATTTGTCATAACAACCCGTTCCGCTCACACTTGTAACCAGTTCCAGTTCCTTCAGGAACCGTTTATAGTTAACACCATACCTGCTAATAAATTATACATAAGTCTTTATGCTTTTTTAATTCTTTTTTTCATTTCCAGTAAAAATATAATATTGTTCTTGCGATAAGCAGATAACCCATTGCGAACTATATCATAATCGTGGTACATAGTTGTTTCGTTGACGGGTTGGAACAAATTTTCATAAATTAAAAATATCACAAAATGTTTTTTATCTAAAATGTTTCTGGAAAAATAAGAGTTAGCTTCCGTTAATATAAATGATCATTTTAAATGTATAAATAACGTTAACAATTTGAAAACGAATAACACGTCATTTCAGGGTTATTTTCAAAGTAATTTGAAGAATTTAAAGGCTGTCATAGTTTATTACAACGGTTAAATTGGATTTTCAAAAGGTAAAACATATAAAGTTATTATTACATAGATTTTTTTTAAATAGCTTCCATGACGTCAGCGATATTATATTAATATTAATTGTTGATTACTTCTCAAACTGTAGCTTATTCCTGTATAAGTTTTTTACGTTTATTGCTGCACTCAACCACTGGACACAACTACAAGACACAACTCGTATTTTTTGCCGTAACTTTTTTTTATTTTTAGAAGTATAGAAAGAATAATTGAACTTGATAAAAATTCATTTTGAGTTTTTGATTGATCCATACGTTAAAAATCAATTTTGTTTAAAATCGTCTTTAAAGATTTTTATAAAATTTTCTACTCAAACGAAACAAAAATCCCAAAATATCCTTTGACGTCTTCATATCCCAATATATCTGGTTAGGAAGCTACCAAAAAACACGTGACAATTCGCATATGATATAATTCTTATTTTTGTAAAATGTTGATTATGTTACACAATTCAAATCAATGTAGCAGATTTAAAACAACATTTATTTACGGATTAGGGAGCAAAGCGAAACGAAACAAAATCAAAATTTGAGGAAAATATTTGAATTTTACCTGATGTACAAATTACACAAGTTAAAAAAGTTTATTTCATTAATATAAACGTAATCGTCGGACTTAATGAACATTTTAATAAAAAAACTAAAAAATATTTGATTAAAGGATGAATATAGTGGCCATTTTGAACATGTGAAAAATTAGTTGAGTGTTACAAAGCACTAAATGTTGCCAATTAAGTTATTACACTTAAAAGAGAAATTTTTAAACGTAATACCAATCTCTTATTTTGCGTAAAGAAAAATCACATTTATGATATTGAGTTTTCAATGTCCCATACAACTATCAAAGACTGCATATTTTATACCATTTTATAAAATTTGTTTTTGGGTCTATAACGATATATATGTTTTGTTTTGGTATGCACTACATTCGAGAAAAGTTTAATCGAAATCGTTAGAATTGATTTTTAGAAAATGCGATTTATATAACGCAGTTTGATATAACACAATCAATTTTTAACAGCTTTTTTTGTAACTGTAAGATTTTATAAAATTACTTTTATGAGAGGTCTGTAATGAAAAATATGATATCTTATAATAAATCTTAAGGTAAGTGATAATATATAAGTCATCTCTTCACTTATGCGAAGATATGAGAATGTAAAAAAATTAACACACACACACACACACACACACACACACACACACATATATATATATATATATATATATATATATATATATATATATATGTTTTATTTATTTATGTTACGTAAATTTTGAAACTGATCTATGTTTCAAAATACAATTTAATCTAATGAAATATTATTTTAAAATTTTTGTGGAAACAATAAATTAAAGATTCTTAATTATTCCAACTACATAGAATCTTGGTCCGTCGACCCTGTCTCGCAGCCCTATAAGGGTTGTGTCCCTCATACCCAAGATTTGATCGCACGGAGGTCTGCTTCTAGATTTAATGAGAAGAACTTTTGCCACCGCCTCCTGTCTTCTAAATTTGCACTTTAGTGTTTCCGATATAGTGTTCGTCGTTTTACTCTTAAAAGACGTTTAAATCCATCTCTAACTTCTTCAATGTGCGAGACCCTGAGGGGAATCATTATGTTACAATGTGATCGAGTACTTACTGTTACAATCCCAAGCGGAAATTATTTTAATTTAGTTGTAGATATTACGTTACAAGTACAGAATTATATTTCAACAATAAAAAATAGAAAGAACTTAAAATATTTTATTGTTAAATAATTCAACTAGATTTACGTTTATCTTTAGTAAGGATCCCGTGGAAGTAAATTCGTAAGCAATCGTAAAGTTAGTTTTACTGGTCGTAATGTTGGACTTAGTAGTGATATTTAGCTGCCGCTGTATAAAGTCTACGTGTTGTTAGAATATTAAGTTCTGTAATGCAGTTTTGCAATAAGACAATTTGATTTACTGGTGAAATACGTCTTCAATTAAAAAAAATGTTTGCGTCCTGGAATTTAAATGCAACTCTGCACGTTGGTTATCAATAAGAAATACAATTAAATGTTTATTACTAGGTAAACAAGTAAAGAGGTGATTTAGTGTTTTATTTTATTATCATAAAAATATTTGTATTTGGTTATTTAGCGAATTTTGATTGGAGCGTTCATGAAGGTGTGACTCAGACTCGTTATATTTAAATGAGTACTAATTTTTCCTTCTAGATTTACCTTTTAAGAAGTAGTTATAAATTACATATATCTTACTTGTGTGTTGCGAGTCTTGTCGTTTTTTAATACAATTTTATTCAAACTTTGATTTTAACAATATCTTGAACAAGTTCGTTGGCAGCAAAATCCGTTCAAATTTTTTAAATAGCAGCTATTTAAAATTAAAAACTCTTTAATTTCGTTTAAAAATATCCGATAAATATCTCCTAAAAAAAAACCTAATAAATATCCCCTAAAAATATCCGATAAATATCTCCTAAAAATATCCGATAAATATCTTCTAAAAATATCCGATAAATATCCCCTAAAATATCCGATAAATATCCCCTAAAAATATTCGATAAATATCCCCTAAAAATATCCGATAAATATCCCCTAAAATATTCGATAAATATCTCCTAAAAATATCCGAAAATATCCCCTAAAAATATCCAATATAACTCTTACACACGTGTAAGATAATTTATAAATAAGTTATTACTTTTAATCTTTTTTGAAAATTAGATTTCACTTTAGTGATGAGCGTTAAAATATAATTTAATTAGCATTTTATTATTTTAAATTTTGGTGTAAGCAAGAAAATATATTTGAAGATCGTCAAATTAATTTTCATATTTCAAATGTAATTTTTAGTTTAAAATGCTAATTTTTGCAGATTACCATTCAGAAAAGTATAAAAGTTGGAAATTCGCTATGAATCACGTCAGCGAGACAGCTGTGTGCCAACATTTTCATTTTTCACCCAGAAGAGAGGGAATAGTGAGAAGGAGGGTTGTGTGTTTGTGAACATACATCGCTGAAGACATAATTGACTGATTTTAATAAACTTTTGTCATATGGGTTCCGCTGCTTATATCACAGGACCACTCTTTAATGAAAAACAATTTTTAATAAGAAAAAAGAAACACTATAAATTTTGTATCTTCTAAAAATTTGGTCTAACGATTTTGTTAAAACTTTCCTCAATACGAACACAAAACGTATCAGTAATTATAGCCTATAAAATGCGGTTTGTGAAATATTACATTAAATCGTTGCTAAATCGTCCTAATTTCATAAAATTATTTTTTTTAGTTTTATCTTAAATTTTTACCTCACTTAATACATTATAACTCAAGTTGTTTTAGACAAAATTTGAAATAAAATTTTACCAATAGTACAGTTTATTTTGTTTTTTTAATATACTCAGAAACTGTAAATTTCTTTTATTTCACATTTATTATATTGATTTTAGTTGTGAATCTCCATACAGCATTCAACAAAATTTTGCGATAAATACCATTTACCGATTTTGCGAAACGTCCAAGGTTTTTAGCCGGAAAGAAAGTGTACTGTTTCGCAAAATTCATACCATATGTTAATGTTGCGGTTTAACATATTTTCCGTTTTGTAATTTTCCATTATTGCGCCACAATATCAACAGTTTTTGTAACAAACACTGCAATAACTTCTATTTGAGAAGAACTGCATTCTGTGGTACAGTCATCACGCAAACTGCGCCATGTTGAAATATTATCGCATACTTCTTAACAATTAATCGCATTGCTTGGGTTGTAAATCGATTACTGGCATGCGTGACTGATTTTGTAATTCGAATCTTTTAGCGCGAACATGAACATGAGCGCGCTTGTCGATGCCAATCGAAGCACGGCCTACGTACAGCATTGCGCGTTGCGACTTGCAAAGGTATTGTAATTTAAATATTGTATGCTGTTGTTTATTTTACAGCAATATGCATGTACAGTATCGACCTTCCTTATAGAATGTTGTTTTTTAATTAGGTATTTGAATAGTAAATAACGTTTATAAGGTTAAAATAAATTTCACTGAAAGTATACATTCCTTTACAAAACTATACGAAGTTTAAAGAAAGTATTGTGAAAATTGATTTCGTGGAGTTTTAGACTTTATAGTTAATTTTGTTGCGTATATTTTGTAAATGAATACTAAAAAGTTCAAAATTTAGAATATTATATACATAAAATCAGAATAGTTTGCGAAAAATGCGAACATAAATATATTTAACTATTCCTGAAATTTTAAACAGAAAGCCAATTTTGAACATTAGGTAAAATTAATATTGAAGTAAATTAGTATTAAAACTAATAGCACAGTGAAATAAAACTGCACTGACATTTATTTATGAAAACAGACATGATAATATTTTTTCGTTTTATATCTCCTTATGATTCATATTATCTCCTTATGACTCAAGTTACCTCCTTACGGCTCATATTATCTCCTTATGGCTCATATTATCTTCTTATGGCTCATTATGTTTGTTTGTGGTTTCACATCTTTACTTTAAGTCAGTTGGCCGTAACACACAGTAAAGCCAACGGAAATAACGAGATTCGAACCTACAAACAGGTCATAGTTGTAGTGAATTGAGCTAATTTAACGATTGAGGTCAACCCCCACCCCTACTAAAATACAGTTACAGTGTACATTTTATAATAGTAGAATAATTACAAGAGAAGAAAAAAGCGTTCGATACAATTTTAACAGAACATAAGGTCAAATCTAATCTCTTTCAGAACAGAATAACATATCTCTTTAAAACAGTGGCGTTTATGTGTGACAATGGTTTTATTTATCATTCGTTATTTCATAAGCATATAATGAACCATTTTTTAGCAATATTTAGTTGCTAAATAAATCGGTTTTGTGTATATCAATTGACTACAGACACCCATCGTTAAGAAAAAGTGAAAGAAAAAGATAAAGGGTGACATGCGAGGCCCTCATGCCATCTGCTGACGTAGTAGTCAAGACCGCGTGGTGTGCGACTGGTCAAGCAGGATATTATCCTGTCCATTCACCCTTTGGGATGAGCTAGGGATGTCAAGTCACACGGCCGGTCAGTGGGGTGTTCGATATTTGGTCCCGTATCGGAAACACGTCTATTCCCTTTTGTCGGGTCCGGCCCCTATGCAAATCCACTAAACTTGTTCTCGCTTCTTGCGTTTAATGTTGGTATTAGATTAGATTACGCGATGCGACCGTTAGTCCAAAACCAATCTCAGAACCATTATTCTTCATTAAAAGGACCAAAACGTGTTTCCATTATCTCAAAGAACGTTATCTGACAAAAGCAAATGAAATATGTTTGAATTATCACGAAACGTTAGAAAAAATAATGAGTGATAAACACAAAAACAAAGGTAATAATAAGAACGAATATTAATAAATCTTAAAAAAACATTAAATTTTTTATTGATAGGTAAAAAAATAAGAAAAACAAAGACAGCTGTAAAATGAATGAATTAAATGCCTTTGAGAAATATTAAATGTAATATTATTTATAAAAAAAAATTGAATTTCAAGTTATTAATTTATTTTAAAGGTTAAAAACAATAACGTAAATACTAATATACTAATGACTGTTAAGAAATATATTTTGAAACGATTTTAATATACAATAACAATAAGGATTACACAGCAGTTATGCTTACTAATATTCGAATAAATAATAAACAAATCTTTACGAAGTTTTTCAGTATTAAAGTGAATATCATAATTACTTAAAATTTGTATGTACTGTACTAAATAGTCTTATAAATATAATACATATACTCTATTCTTCATTTTAGTGAAAATTCGTCGTTTGATTTGTCCAGAATTAAAGCCAATTAAAACAAGCTTTAAGATCATTTTATTAACTTTAATTGGTTAAAAATTAAGCTTCAATATTTGGTGAAAAAATCATTTAAAAAAAGATGTTAGGAATTGTTTGTTTTCTCCTTAATTTTCTCCTTAAAACTAAAAAAAAATATGAAAATTCGTTGAAAGGTTAAATAGAATAAGTTGAAAAAAAACATTTTTATGTTTTCTGTAGTAGCCCATTTAGCTAAAAAAAAATACCATTACTTGAAATACTAATCTGGTTTTTATGAATTTAAAAACATAATTTATTATAGCTAGAATTTTAAATAATAATAATAAATACATCAAAATATAATAAATTACTGAAGTATACTGAATTATAATTAATTAATTAATTCATGAGGAAAACTGTTGCAAAAATAAGTATTTTTTAATTATTTAAAAAAAATAATAAATAAAAAAACAAAAATAATCCACGAGATCGTAAAGCAGGCAAAGTTTTAAATAAATTTAATAATTTAAGAAAGTCGCACAGAACATTCTGAAAATTAAAAAATCTGCTGTGATTATTGAAGTGTCTGAAAAAAATATTCTAGAATTTATAAAAGTTGATAAAAATAATTTTACCAATAAACATAAATAAGGTAAATTTTTGTAAGTAACCATTTTACCTCCAACATTGCTACGATATGTTAATATATACATCATTAGTTCTACTAAGGTGATTAAATGGAAGTAAATTTTCTTATTAAAGCAGCATTCAATTACCTAAGAAATATAACTCCATACATGGATCCACAAGATATGTTTAATGCCATTACGTACCTATTTATAACTTCCGCTATAAATATTTAATTTCCAAGTCTAGTAGCCTTTAGTACGGGTAGGTTTTTGTGCTTTCTAATTCTGTGATTTACAATAGCTTTACTGTATTCTTTTTATTTGTCCTTTTCTAAAATGAGCTTGTTAAAAAAAATACTTGCTTTTACGAGTTTATTGATCTGTAGGCAGTTTACAAACAATATTTTAATTCATAAAGAATAAATGTTGTTATATTATGATAATTTAAAAATTTATTTATTGTCTCCAAACCTAAAACTAAATAATACTGAAAATCTCTTTCAAAATATTGATGAATTTTTCAATTAGTGTTTACAGTGATTCACTTATCTGTGACATTTTTTAAAAATATCCTAACAATATATTTATATTACTGTTGAATATTTATTTCGAACATATAAGCTTGTGTTTTAAAGGAATGAAAATCCATAATTCTTTTCTATAATTATAAGTGTTACTACAGATTTTAAGTTAATATTTTATTATTTTGTCCTTTAATCACGGAAAAGTTTTGGATTTTTTTTGGTGTTTAAAGTCCGACTATTGTGCACACGGGCTAATGCAGACGATGGGATGATTTATAGCGTATGAAAATGCAAAGCCCTGGCCGGGAATCGAACCCGGGTCCTCGGGGTGAAAGCCCAGCACACTATCAACTAGGCCACCGTGGCGGCCAAGTATAGTAGTTTTTTTTACTCCTAACTATGTAGGACTACACCATTTAATTAAAATTAGGTCTTTTTAGTTCCAAGACCATTTTTAACAGAGAAATTCATTATTGTGTAAATTATTCACGGACATTACACTTTACTGTTTAGGGGAAGAAATACGCTTTTAACTATTGTTTTAGTTTAAAAACAGATATTTTAAAAAATAAACTATTTAATTAATGTAACTTTCCTTGTTTTCAAAACGTTTTCATTGCAGAATAGTATCTTTTGATGCAATTGAAACCTTATTTTGCATATACACATGTTCAGTGTTATTTCAATGTTTCTAATAAAAATAAATTAATCTTACACAAATTTGGCAGTTTTAAAGTAAAGTAAGAAAAATCAGTTACTAAAAGTAGTTGTAATAAACCAATGTGTTAGCAGTTTTCATTGATTAAGGTAAATAATAATTCTATGTGTAACATTTCTGATTAATTGAAATCAAAACTAAATAATTAACGTCTCCCAAATCAGAGACAGGAAGGATAAATTTCTTCTTCTTTTGGAACAACGTTAACATTGAGTTGTCCGTTAAGGAAGGATGTGTTGTCGGACCTCGCTGCTCGACGCAGGCGGATTATCTGTCAGGAGCAGAGGACGAGGACGTAGAAGGAGTTCCACATTAATTCATTGTCAAAGTCGGATTTCCCCGATGTATTTTACAATACACTGTCCGATATATCTTTCCAGCTTTCACAATGGTCCACGCTGGCTGTAAACACAGTTCTCTACGAAAACATTAGAAAGTAGGACGTAGAGGCCTACACACCAATAAATTACAAAGTATTTTGTCCGAAACAGGTTTCTAAGAAATTCACTATTATGTTGGCCATAAACAAAAACGAAACTTTACACACGGCCCGAGAATCGCGTATCACGAGTTAAA
Organism: Callitettix versicolor; assembly: GCA_022606455.1. NCBI lineage: Eukaryota > Metazoa > Arthropoda > Insecta > Hemiptera > Cercopidae > Callitettix > Callitettix versicolor. The sequence continues at coordinate 45,744,955 of CM040191.1, forward strand.
TGTTGGACATAAATTATTTTCAGATACGCTCACGGCTCGTCCGGCTTTTGGTCCTGGAAGACGCAAGCTGAAAACAGAAGTATTTACACACAGTGACCGAAGTACGTGTAAATTCTACGGAACGGCGATGTGACGTAAATCAAGCTTTAATGGCGGCGCGGGGTTCGAGAATCCTAAAGAATGTTCAGAGATATATTACTGTTATTACTACATGCGGACGACTCACAAAATGTTTACGTTGACATTTCGAAATCTGTTATTCTCAGAATTCCTGTGCCATCCACCCCGCCATGGCATGTCTGATGTTTATAATGGACGATATTATCTCCGGTCCTTGTCCCAACATCTTACTTCGGAAGGACGTTCCGGATTAATTATTTGTTTTATAATTGTGCGGGCCCCACTGTGTCCTTGTTAGGCAATCCTGGAACGCCAATTATCAGTATGTCCGAAAGAAACGCAAATTGGTAGAACTGATAAATTATAAAAAAAAAGAAACAAAACGGTTAGGTTAGATAGATCGTTAAAGACTTTATATGCGATCGCGAAATATTTCAAATAGTTATAATAAAAATCGAAAAGAAGGTTGGATTTATAATGTTATTGCATTGGAATGACTAATAAAGTACAGACTAGTTTTTGCTTCTCCACATTCCATACAATAACACATTTATTTGTACGAAAAATTTTTTTTAAAGTACGTTCAAATATATTTGATTTAATTTTCAATCCCCGCAGGTGAGTGCAAACTAGCTGCACCTATTTAGAGGATTTGGATGTCCCTCGCGGTACCAGAGTCTAACACACACTTACACTTACAACACTACACTTACGACTTTAACACTTTACATTCACACTTATATTTAGGGAGGCGATAATAGCTTCAATGTGCTTTTCGCCTTAAAAATTAAAAAAAAATTATTTAACTATTTTTTGAAAAAGGTAAGAGACTTATGATCAAAATACGAGTACAACTCTTACATTTACGTAAAAGAAAACTTTACGCAGTAAACTGAAAAGAAACGGAAATTACTGAAAAATAAAAAAAAAACGGTAACGCGAATGAAAAACAGTTAACGAATCTTTGGCTCTTTATATATATATATATATACTAGATATTCTCGAAATGTAAAGAGGTATTATTCTTTCTGTTTGAAAATTAATGTCTTTTTCCTGCTACGTAGTAAATATTTTGATATTAATAAAAATTCGTTTTTTGTAATTTATTTTTTAGCATTTGATTTTAAATACATAATTTTGATTAGAATTAAATTTGCTACAAATTTTATTTGAAAATATTATTTGTTTATTGGAAAAATAACACAGTTTTTTTTAGGACAAATGTAAAAATGTGTTTGACTCTGATTTTCTGTTTTACACCAGTTTTCTAAAAAAATTACTAAACGTTCAGCTCTGAGACCAGTTTTATTCACTGTTTCAGGTCAAAAACCATAAGAAACCCTCAAGATTACGTCGTAATTTAGGTTCCTAGGTAATGAAGCGTTTTCGGACCAATGTTTATATAAATGTTTTCATTATTTACACTGTAGAACTCGCACTACAATTCTTTATATATATTTATATATATATAATTTTATTCACATATTTTGAGCACAAACACAATGAGATTATCGGATTATTTTCTCAAACCATCTACTTCTTAGTGGTGTCAGTATTTTAGAGATTAGCGCTTGTGGAAAGGAATGCAAAAACAATGGGTTTAGAGAAAATATGTCTCTAGGTACCATACCTTTCGCGGATAGTGTAAAAACCAAACCATGTAGACATGTAAAGATCTAAAAACAAGAAAACGAAATAAGAGGTAATAACATTTAGTAAATAACCAATTAAAAAAAAGGTAACGAGACAAAGGATAGGACAGGCTGTAAGGGTAGGTAGATACCTTAAGAGTGATTCTGCTAAACCACGAAACGTAAGCCAGGCACTTCAAATACATATTTTTGTGAAACTGTTAGATTTGTATTTCTTCCTATGAAAATGAAGTTTCACCAAATACAAACCGTTGATTTGGATTAACAATTATGTACTGCACAGATATTTCTAAGTTTTTCCCGTTCATGACTCCATAAAATATTGTCGTGAAAAGTTCAAAATATATTCAAAGGAATATTTATAATGCACTTTGATCTGAAATAGGGCAAACCAGTTTTGCTTAGCAAGTCCAAATCGAAGAGCAAGTGGATGACCTATATGTTAGGTCTGTAGGAGTGACCTTGGCACCCCTAAACGGGACTTGCAACGTAACGGGACTCTGTGTGGGACAGTATTTGGACAAAAGTGGTTGTTGTCCAGCTAGTCTAGTTTATCGGATCGTGTTCCTGTTTGTCCGCCTTCAAAAACAAGTCGCTAACTCTTAGGCCTAAGCCGCCACTTGGACTCCGAAACATTCTTTTGTTCTTTTACCTTGTTTGACATGTTCTGCGTGGGTTCCGTTAACTTAAACGACCGTGTTTACAATTAGTGTTTTCCCAGAGTTAAAAGTTAACGTTGAAATTACACGGACTGGACACTGGCGAAGTTCACAATAAAATATGAAACGGGTTGTACTGTTATGGGAAAATTTTTGCATTGGACAATTTGGACGTGTTGAAACACGTCAGCGGTAGTATGTATGCAATAATCTCGCAGCTATAGGCACTAGGATGGTCAAATTGGGGAACTACCACTACCGAGAGGATATTGAATATCCGTTAGTTAAGTGGTGGACAGTCTGGAGAAAATTTTGTAAACTCAAAATAGCCAGTTTTACGGTTTTTCTAAAGGGCAACTTTACTTTTCTAGAAAATTAGCTATAATGTGAGTGATGAGCGAGAAATAAGAATTTAAAAAAATATTATTTAATTGATTCATATCTTATACGATAGTTCAACTTCCCTTTAAAAAAAATTTAAAAAATTAAATAAATATCGATTTTATTTGTATATGTAACACGTGCTCTCTCTCGCGCGCACACACACACACACACACACACACACACACACACACACACACACACACACACACACACACACACACACACACACACACACACAAACCTTTTTAATAATCAAAAACTAACTTAAGAATAATTATTTTTTATTTTGGTAATAGCTTTGGTAATTTCGTTACCAAACAAAATTTTTTCATCCATTTAAAAATGGCAGTAACCGAAATGTACATGGTCTAAATTACATTAAAAAATGAAATATTACTGAATAATAATAATTACAAGCTCAAAAAGCAAAACTGTTTGAATTAATTGAATACACATCATTTTTATTAGTCTACTGAAATTTATTTTACAAGATTACATACAACTGTAAAATACATCAGGCTACAATATTGAAAAATAGATTAAGTTTTTAAGTACTTTTTGTTATCGCAATTTCTGTACAGACAAGTGCATTACATTCAAAATATTATGCCTTATAGTGAAGGCATAGATACTCAAAATTAATATCAATTAATACGTATGGAATATAAAGTCGAATAAAGTGGAATACAATGATATAAAATACCTGCTGAACAAACACAATTTTGCTGTTAAAGTCGCTGCACAACAGTTATTAGAACGTAACTGGCTAAATATTTTGTTATTTCACGTTTTTATTTTACGTCAGTTAGACTAATGATGACTGGAGATCGTAACACGGGAAAAGCCAAAGACATTAACTAAATCCGAACTTGCGTATAGGTCCGAGTTTCAGTAATATACAAGCTATCTTACCAACAGGGCGTCGAACTCTCCACTATCGATTAAATAATAAATAAGTGTGTCTGTTTAAAGACAGTTATTCTGAATAAATGTAATTTTATTCCCGAAATGCGTGAATTAACAGACGTTAAATACTTCCAACTAAACACTATTAACAGGCTTTGATACGATCGAAAAAAAATCAAAATTAAATTACATTAAAAAATTTTATACACAAGTTACATATAACAGTCACATTATAACAGTGAATTTCAAAGATTTGCGACAAGTTGTAACGCTTCGACAATAATTCTAAGAGCCGCCAAAGACGCCTGCATTTCTAGCCACTTGGCTCGGAACGGACAAGGCGTAATGCATAGATCTTTTATCTTAACTTTGAACATAAATACGTTAAATAAAAAAATGCATATTTACAACATCGCGTTTATTAACTTGTATTAAATAAATTAGTGTAGATTATTTGTACGCGGAGTGTGTATTAAGTTCAGCAAAGAATATAATAAAGAAAAACTTAATTATAAATGCATGTATTCCTTGCGCGGAGAAACGAAAGGCTTGCGACGCGGTTATAAGCGTTGACCTATTTATCAGTGTCCTGAAGCTACCGACAGCGCATTAACAAATAAATTAAATTAGGTTAAAACACTAGCTAGTCGTTTAATTTAGTATAGTCAAGGCTTGGTTTTTTATCTTCCAGCTGTTACTGTCTGTGTTAGAGTACACAAGTGTTTACCGGCAAAATGTAGGTTTCACTGGGAAATAGAGCGGCAGTAATATACAGAGGTTAACAGTATGGTGCACTGAGTTAATTAATCCAGTGTATTTATACAGTTACTTATTGCTTTCACTTTTTCACTGTAAAAAACGCTTTGGGCTAAAAAAACTCCATTCTGCGATTTTTGTTTTTAATATTTTAAGATCCTTGTAGATATTTTTGATCTCCTGTGCCAGGAAAGTAGTTTTTACTTGGATGCGTGTCAGGTTCGTTTCCTTGCACACCTCATGGTCATAGGTTCGAGATTACAGTTACTACCGTAAGCTTTATATTTTCCGTTAACGCCTATCTCTCGTTTTCGTTAGTCTTCTGTCAAAGAATGGATGCTAAGAAAATCTCTCTCTCTCTCTCTCTCTCTCTCTCTCTCTCTCTCTCTCTTTCTCTCTCCAAATTGATTACATTTTACATGTAAAGTAGTTTAGTTTGCCTATTTTTCCGAACAAATTGTTTTGTTTTTTGTCGTATTTTTTGTAAAAAAATTTCAAAATTCATAAAAGTTTTCTTAATTAATCTACAGATTTTGATTAATTTTGTTTCAACCTTTAATAACGTAAAAAGAACTGGTAGGTTTTAAACTTTTCTGACAAATCCACTTCTATAACTATTTACGACAAAGTGTCATTATCTTTAAAATCAGATTTTGGTCATATTTTTAATGTAATAACTTAAATCAATTAACTAAATTTAAAAGAATGAAATACTTTAAGGTGTATCAGCGTTTCCGTTTATGTAAGTAAAAATGTTTATTCAATTGTTACATTTATTTTTATGGCTTAGTTATTTTACTTTATGCAACTTTTGATACAGAAATTATATTTTCAAAGCCGGAGAGAGGAGGTGGACAATAATGATCGTATTTTCATTTAACCTAGAAAAGTAACTTATTTTTTTCAGTATTAAGGAGTCGAAGCTAGCAGACAAAATTATGAAAGCTAAAGTTTTTCTAATTAATTACGTAGTGCAAATTGTTACACTAAGAACGTGTTCTAGAGGTGCACATTTCGTTGTACCTTGTGTGCTTCTTTCCTAGTTGCTTCATTATTCTATTTTTTTAGAAAATAAGAAAAATTCTTTTTGTTTCGCGGTCTGTCTGAAATTACTGAGAAACACAAGAGACGTTCGTTTCTATTCTGAAGCTCGGCATTAAAATTCCTGAACTTTCTCCGCTAAGCTATGTGTAGGTATAACATTAAATTCATGTTGGCAATTCGGCCCCTTGAGCCTTGTACTGGATACATATATTGTTCTTCAAGTGTGGCAAATCTTCGTGATCAATTCGTTTTGTAAATGCATCCGTTTAGCGTTTGTTCGTGAATGCAACAGGCTTTTTACTTTAATTAATTGCAATTGTTTCTATTTCTTCTTAAAACATTAAAATTTGCAACAAATTGTCGTTGAACAACAGTAGCCATTTAAAAAAAATCAAATTTTATAAATTTACGAAAAGTTGGATAAGTTATTTTTTCTGCATTAATTGTAAAATTAAAATTTTTTAATTTCAATCCTGAAGACTGTACGTTTGTAAAAAATTTTAATATGTAGCCTATCATGTTTTAGGAGTTGTGATGGATTTGACGCGTGATGCAAAAAGCATGTATATATAAAATTGTATTTTGCGCGTTACAAGTCTCATATTAAATTAATTATAATTAAAAATTACTGTTTCTGTCCGGAATCGAACCGAGGACCTTGCGCGTGTGAGGCGTGCGTAATAACCACTACATTACGGAAATTTCAAAGAAGTTTGACCGATTTAAAAATATGAAATGAATCGTTAATTTAATTTTGGTAGTTATATTTAAATACCAGTTGTCTTATATTATTCGTAACGATCAGCTGATTTCATTGAACAGCTGATAGGCTATAATAAGTTTCAGGTTATGTTGTTAAAAACTAGCTATGTTAATTTGTCGTGTTTTCGAATAAATTATCGTAAACAAAAAAGAAAGAGAAAACATGGCATATGATTTTAATTTTTGGTTCAATAAAGGGAAATGTTTAAATAAATAATAGTTTTTTTGTTATTTATTTGTAAGACCTATTAATACCCTATTACCCCTTAAATGCATATTTTATTTAAGTATATATTTTTGACAATTTTTATAACTACAATAAAAACGCGTATATTTTATATTAGTGCATGTTGGGTGTTTCTACGAAAAATAATATAGATTATATTATTTTTCGTTTTTGATAAACAATGTAATAATTAATTAAAAATAATTAATTGTAATTAAAAATAATTAATTGAAATTACAAATAATTAGTTATAATTAAAAACTAATTAATTGTAATTAAAAATAATTACAAAAAGTATCGTCCGCAAAAGGATGGTTGGGATATTTTAACGTCAGCAAAACTATTCTTTCACGACACAATGTAGGAGAAGACAAGATACACGTCAGTCTATTATGGTTCTGCAGTGAAAACGTGACTGGACGGAGTGGAAAAGAAGCAAATTCGACAGGAAACACCTGGAACTAAATTATTTTTGACAATAGCTTGGACAAAGTTACTGAGCAAAAGAGATTTTAACTTTTCAAAATGATCATTCCAAATCTTAATAAAATTATTTTAAAAATATTTTACCCTCATAGTCAGCTTTAAAACCGATATTCATTTTCGTTGTTTAGATGCAATTTTAAAATGCTATTGTAAGGAAATTTTAACGCTTATTACAATGTTGAAACCAGATTAAAAAAAATGTTTTCCGTAAAAATATTGTTAGAAATATTCTTTCATCATATCAGCTACATATCTGCATTATGTGATTATTTACATTTAATTATTTAAAATCCAATAACATTTCTTACATTAAAACGTAATATTGTCTTCATAAATATTTCTAAGTGTCCTTTTTTCTTAAAGACATGTATAACAAATTTTGTATGATCATTTCTTCTTCGTTAAATTATAATTTTTAAATAACATACACATTTTTATACAAAAGCATGTCAAATGATCGAAAAAACAGTAAAAACAAAAAAACATATCCTGTCTTGAAGTAACAATTTTTAAAACAGGACACACAATAGTTAGACATACTGAATAGTTCTTTTACAGTTAATGTTGCTCTAGGTTTTTGCAATGAGTGTATATATCGTTCGCGTACAGATACTACGTTTACCATAAATCCAACAGTAATTTGAAAACAATTATCTTCTCACACGATGGCCCAGGAAGGCCTAAGCTCAGTGTCATGCTTGTGTGAAGCCGCCTTGGCTTACTATAATCAAAGTATATTAAACTGACGGCTTTGCAATTTATAGCGTTAGCTTTATAATTACAATACGTGTAAAAGTTATAAGCCAATTCCTCACGTCCATGGTATGAAATGGTGAGTAATTTGGCCTACTTTTGTGCAGAATCTAAATTAGAGGGCGTGGGTAGAAACGCATTATACACTACCCGAGCCAGCGGTACCATGCAAAGCCTACAGTGTTGTAGAAGACGTCTTGGCAAGCACGTTGTTTTTTTTCCATCATTTCATATTCTGTATGAATTTTTATCAGCCAAAATGGTCGAGCGTGGGGTTATTTTATATGTCGATATTTTATAAACGTTACTGTTAAAATTTCATGTGTTTGACCAGTTTCGTGTATGTAAAAATATGTTAACCTGAAAGTAGTCTGAATCGCTTTGAAAGAATACAATTTTAATTGATTAACAATTGTTTGTGCGCGTAAATATAATTGCTAATGGGGGCTCTGTGGTTGAAGTGACTAAATTCAGTCTACTGCGTCACTCAACTGCGCACCTAGAAGCTCTTAGTTCGAGCCGTTACACTGCTCCCTCATCCTGGCATAACTATAAACGTAAAGCAAAATTTAAAAAATTGCTAATGCAGAGTTTTTTACGTTTTTGGAAGTGTATTTTTCGTATTCGTTTTTTTCCTGGAGAAATTCCAATTGTTTTTTTGGTTAGAGAATTTCCAATTGTTTCTTGATGATAAAATTTGTAATTGTTTGTTGTTTAGTTAAATCCCAATTGTTTTTCGGTTAGCGAATTCACAATTGTTTGTTTGCAAGCAAATTCCCAATTATTTGTTGATTAGGAAATTTGCAATAGTCTCTTGATGATCAAATTCAAAATGTTTCTTGATTAGCATATTCCCAATTGTTTCTTGGTTAGAAAAGTCCCAATTGTTTGTTGGTTAGAAAAGTCCCAATTGTTTGTTAGTTAGAAAAGTCCCAATTGTTTGTTGGTTAGAAAAGTCCCAATTATTTATTGGTTAGAAAAGTCCCAATTGTTTATTGGTTAGAAAAGTCCCAATTGTTTGTTGGTTAGCAAATTCCCAATTTTTTATTGGTTAGAAAAGTCCCAATTGTTTATTGGTTAGAAAAGTCTCAATTGTTTGTTGGTTAGGAAAGTCCCAATTGTTTGTTGGTTAGAAAAGTCCCAATTGTTTGTTGGTTAGCAAATTCCCAATTTTTTATTGGTTAGAAAAGTCCCAATTGTTTGTTGGTTAGAAAAGTCCCAATTGCTTGTTGGTTAGCAAATTCCCAATTTTTTATTGGTTAGAAAAGTCCCAATTGTTTATTGGTTAGAAAAGTCTCAATTGTTTGTTGGTTAGGAAATTCCAAATTGTTTATTGGTTAGAAAAGCCCCAATTGTTTATTGGTTAGAAAACTCCCAATTGTTTGTTTTTAGGAAAGTCCCAATTGTTTATTGGTTAGAAAAGTCCCAATTGTTTGTTGGTTAGAAAAGTCCCAATTGTTTCTTAGTTAGAAAAGTCCCAATTGTTTGTTGGTTAGAAAAGTCCCAATTGTTTATTGGTTAGAAAAGTCCCAATTGTTTGTTGGTTAGAAAAGTCTCAATTGTTTGTTGGTTAGGAAAGTCCCAATTGTTTGTTGGTTAGAAAAGTCCCAATTGTTTGTTGGTTAGCAAATTCCCAATTTTTTATTGGTTAGAAAAGTCCCAATTGTTTGTTGGTTAGAAAAGTCCCAATTGCTTGTTGGTTAGCAAATTCCCAATTGTTTGTTGGTTAGAAAAGTCCCAATTGTTTGTTGGTTAGAAAAGTCCCAATTGTTTGTTGGTTAGGAAAGTCCCAATTGTTTGTTGGTTAGAAAAGTCCCAATTGTTTGTTGGTTAGCAAATTCCCAATTTTTTATTGGTTAGAAAAGTCCCAATTGTTTGTTGGTTAGAAAAGTCCCAATTGTTTGTTGGTTAGCAAATTCCCAATTTTTTATTGGTTAGAAAAGTCCCAATTGTTTATTGGTTAGAAAAGTCTCAATTGTTTGTTGGTTAGAAAAGTCCCAATTGTTTGTTGGTTAGAAAAGTCCCAATTGTTTGTTGGTTAGCAAATTCCCAATTTTTTATTGGTTAGAAAAGTCCCAATTGTTTGTTGGTTAGAAAAGTCCCAATTGCTTGTTGGTTAGCAAATTCCCAATTTTTTATTGGTTAGAAAAGTCCCAATTGTTTATTGGTTAGAAAAGTCTCAATTGTTTGTTGGTTAGGAAATTCCAAATTGTTTATTGGTTAGAAAAGCCCCAATTGTTTATTGGTTAGAAAACTCCCAATTGTTTGTTTTTTAGGAAAGTCCCAATTGTTTATTGGTTAGAAAAGTCCCAATTGTTTGTTGGTTAGAAAAGTCCCAATTGTTTCTTAGTTAGAAAAGTCCCAATTGTTTGTTGGTTAGAAAAGTCCCAATTGTTTATTGGTTAGAAAAGTCCCAATTGTTTGTTGGTTAGAAAAGTCCCAATTGTTTGTTGGTTAGAAAAGTCCCAATTGTTTGTTGGTTAGAAAAGTCCCAATTATTTATTGGTTAGAAAAGTCCCAATTGTTTGTTGGTTAGAAAAGTCCCAATTGTTTCTTGGTTAGCAAATTCCCAATTGTTCGTTGATTAGCAAATTTCGAATTGTCTCTTGATGATCAAATTCTCTAGTATTTGTTTACTAGCAAAGTCTCAATTGTTTATTGGTTAGGAAATTCCAAATTGTTTGTTGATTACCAAATTCCGAATTGTTTGTAAACGTGTAAATGAGATTAATAGCTCATTAGGTCAGAGTGAGGTTTTCGATATAATAGAACGAATTCGAGAAGAAATTTGAAAGTCACAAGGGACTGTTCCCGTACTGTTGTATAAAGTACTGTTCCTTGTGCCTTAAAGTATAATTCTTTATGATGTTTTTTCAATAAAAAGTAAATATTACAAACATTTTATATTTTAAAATATTCCTGCAATATGTATAGGTGTAGTTTTGTGTAATATTTGTGAGCGAAGTAAAAAAGTTTCAGTCAAAGTTTCAGTATCACCAATTATCCGGACAGTCAATTATCCAGATCGAAATAAGGAAATGACAAAAATTACGAATTGAAGTGTTCGTGAAAAGCGTTTATGCATATTTGTCCGAACGATATCGATATTTACAGTAAAAAATGATACATAAATCAAAGTTATTAAGGTGGGAAATAGATTGACCTTGATAGGTTGCTACCTTCTTCATTTTGCCTTTTTCAAATTGATCATCTAAATAACGTATTCGCTGTCGCTCTCTCAATTTGTTTTGCAAAGTGTGAGTGTTTAATTAATGAAATAATATTTATAGTCTATGTTGTATTTAATTAATAACTTCGAAATATGTGCCACACATTACGTCCTGTAATTTTAAAGTATCACATGTATATTATTTACTTTATCCAGTATATCCAATCATCCGGCCTTCACATAACTGAACCATCTCAATCTTCTATTAATCTGGTTAAATGGAATTACATCACATGTTTCGTAGGTCAACTCAGCTTGACCTCCAGAAGCGACCTTGACCTTTGTAATTGGATGGTAGGTCATAGTTCAAAAGCAGCGTCTCTGTACGATCTAAAACATTGATTGTTATAAAACTATAAATAGACAAAATATCAAAATTAGTAAAGGATACACATTACTTTTAATAAAGTTATGTGTGCAGTATTTTTTGAAATAATTCATCTGTTTAACAGTTGGTATTGAATTCGTTTTAATTTCGCTTTACGATCTATTCAGTATAATATATTTTTCTACATTTATTTGCTTACCAACACGGAGGGGTGAGTGAATAACACTTCAACATAACTAATGACTAAATACAAAGGAACCGAAGATTTATGTTTGCCGAATTTTGCTTCGATTATATATATGTAAATATGTTTTTACAATCATAATCAGCGTTAAAACAGGCGTAATATATGTTTTAAAGTTTTTAAATTACATTGAAAATACGAAAGTGAACCCTGAATGCCGTCGAATTAATTTTTTTATTTTCATTCTAATTAGAACCTTAAATGCTACCTTTTGTATATCGTAACACTGGTAAAATTATGTTTATAAATATTTAATATAAATACAAGATTTTTTTTTGGTTTTGGAATGGTCGCAATTTTAAAACGGTTGAACGAATTTTGCTGTGTATCGATCCTGACTAATCGATATTTTTGCCAAGCTTGATTGAAAATAACGAACACACGCGACCTGTCAAAAATCAATCTACAGGTATAGATCGGTGCTCATTTCAAGAGCACATGTTGGGGGTTTTCAATAACGACGCAATAACTAGGCCTATCAGAAATTCTATAGCAAACTATTAAATTAACGTTCATTAGAAATTAACTTAGTTTTAAATCATTTGCCTAATGGTGTATAAGTCAATGGAATAGTACAGTCAGCGACTACCTATTAGATTCTATAATGGCGGTAAACCACTCACACGTACCATAAACTCTAATGTTTTACCGGCTTGAGTATCGGAATTTTAATTTGATTTTAAAAATAAATTCAGGTTTGCCAATAGCCGTCGAACCATAAATTTACCTCCGCCATTGAAGTGCGTGTTCAAACTAAATTTAAAATCAATATAGGTTCTAATAAAATCTGCCGTTAGAAGTTAGAGTCTAAATAGCGAGAACATGAAATTGGTTCAAGAAACGTTAATAAAATATGTTTGGAGCTTTTAATGATCCCGTGATTAGGAAATATTATTAATAATTATGGAAATATATCCGATTGTTTATGCCCGGTGTGTGTGTGTGGAACACGCATCGCTGTAGGGACACCTAATTATCTCACAATTTGTATTCAGGTCTCGACTCGGTGGCTTCTACTCCCCCGACCCCTCCTTCCTTCATTACTCCAATCTTCAATTTAAGGTTCCTAAACACACACTGCATATCCATAAAACAGCGGTCTGGAAGATATGCCTTCAGAGAATAACTATTTAACACGTACATTTGTTTTTTATCTTCTAATTATAAAAAAAACCGTGTGTGATTAAAATATTTAAATCCTCTACACAAAGAGTGAAGCAGCTCGCCGGCTTGGCCACCGGACCTTAATTTGCAACTTAGTTTTAGCTTAGTCTTATTTTCCCACGGCATTTTGTTAAGCGACATTCGCTATTTTACCTGCAAAAATAACGAAGTACTTCAAAAATGTGTCTTCAATATTAATTAACTAGCCGTCCAGAAATCTTCCCGTCTATGTATAGATTATGTATTTTGATAATTGATTGATTATTTAGAGGTTCTGGAGTTTGATGGCCCGTGGCAGCACGACCGAAGAACCTGTTGTACAACTAAGCTACTCGGATTCTACATCAGTAGACTGGTACAACGAATTTTAGTTATACATCGACTAGATCGTTTTGCCCGAGGTCTTCCGAGTTCTGGAAGCCAAACACCTTCGCCAGAAATGTATTGTCGTGAATAGTATTTTAATTACCCACTTTACGAAGTGTAAAAAAAGATCAAAGATCGATCTTGAGATTTTGGATAAATTTCTTAGACGTGTGTCAGTCCATTATGGACCATTTTTTTAATCAGCAAAATCGGTTTAACAGTTTCAAAATGTCAGTATCAATTTATTTGGTTATTTCCAGACTGTTTAAGTATTTATTGAAACTTAACTGTGGATCTTCTGGCTCTTTTACATGAAATTCAAGTTTGAATATTTAATGACTGAATCTGTACAAATACTATAACCTAAACAATATTAAATATTTTATAGCATTGTAAAACAAGTATGAAAATATTTGTTTACAAACAGCTGCAGTCGGAATAGTAATCGACGTTTTTCTACCCGTGTTTGCAATAAAAATTATTGATAGGCATTGTGAAGTGATGGCAACGTAAATAAAACTTCATAAAAAGAAGAATAGAAAACTGTTGTAATGCTTGAGGAAAGAAAAAGAAACTTCATTAGCAGCTTAAGGGCAATTAGAAATAATAATTACCTTTTATATCAGTCGTTCTTTAGGAAATAAAATTTATTACCCGTAATTTAAATAATTTGTAAATGAATTATTGTTTATCTAAGTTATTATACTGCCATTTCGTGATTAATTTATTATTATGGCATACAGTAAATCAGTGTTAGAAAAAATAGTGAAGGTCGTTTCGTTATTAAACACATTTACTTGCTTCGTGATTCCAGATTTATTCTTAGATTAAGTAGTATAAATAAACAGTACAGACGATTGTGAATTTTAAGTAAACACGTTGGTAGGAAGACATTTTGAAAATTATTTAAAAATTGTCCGGCAGAAAGGCAAATAATCACGGCACGTAGCAGTCTCGCTGACGTGATGGAAGCAAATTCCTAACATTTACATAACAATCTGTTTTCATCATCACAATCAGCGTAAAATCTGTATATTTCAACATTTTTAACGTGTAAATTACTTTGAAAATTTAAAATTATATTTTTTAAAAAAGAGTATATTACAAAAAGATTTTTTAAATATTTTAAATGACAGTCATATTGAAACTGTTGAACGAATTTAGTTCGCTAATAGACTTGCTGTATTCAGATGCTAAATATGGGTACTAAGATTTTGCTAATACCAAGATCGTATTTTGAGCAAAGTTTGAGTCACACCAAACTAAAATTGCAAACACAACAGAGGGAAACGTATACTCACACATGCACACAAAACAACCCTTCAAAAGTTAACGAGACGTTAGGATAGGAACTCATTTTAATGTCCTGAGTTATCATTTTACAATGCTTCAATCATTGCTCCAATACCCGTTTTCAGTAGTTATGCCTGTTCACTAATAACTTGCAATAGGGTTCTATATAGACAATTGAACCCGTAGAAAGTATAATTTATATTTCAAAAATTTACATTCTAAAATTAACATATGTTAATATATGAATGTAAAAACACAAAGTTTAAAATTATAGCGTTATGGTGGTGCGAAGTATGCAGTTCACCAAAGCTGATATCGACACAACAGCTGCTTTTTCGAAAATATTTTGCTATTGTTCAAATTACAGTAGACCACGCAGTATAATCTTAATTATTTGCCTGACCACAGCTCCACCCACTGCATCGCTCTGACGAATCTTAACCCTCTCCGCCCAATAAACCAGTAGCCGTAATATTTAAGGAAAATGTTACTGGACTAATTTTATTGGAAATTATATGCTATTTTCCCCTAGAACGGTCACAATTGTGATAGTACGAGCCTTTCAGCCAGCGTTACAGAAATAGGCAGCGAAATCAGAGACCGCCATCTTAAATTGAAAGTAAATAGGAAAAAATGTTACACATAAGTCGTTTCGGTTTTATACAAGGTATTTTCATAACAAATTTGAAAACAATCGGTTAATGCGTTGAGAAAAAATGCGTACATTCGTTGTCGTAAATCAGAGGCCGCCATCTTAAAATGAAAGTAAATGGGGAAAAAATTAAGCATACGTCGTTCGACCATTGTAAAGGGTTATACCAAAGCTCAAAACAATCGGTCAATGCGTTTGGTTAAAACTGCGTAACAAACAAACACACAAAGGAACGGAATTGAAACAGAATTCTTGCTTCGGTCGGTTAATTAAGTGAGTTTATGTTAATTATTTTTGTTTACGACGAATATAAATAATAAAAAAAATAAATAGTAAGTAATTATATTTTAATTGTTATTATTAAAATATTTCAGTTTGACTACGAAGTATACAGGCAATAAATCGTAATAATAACGTTAATTGTTAAGGCTCTAGTTAATTACACATTGTTTGGTTAATATCACAGAGCAAAATATGGGTGATTTATTATCGGTCCTGACAAGTGCAAAGCTTACTACAATATTCATTAATTTTTCCTTTGGAAGAAAATTGGAAGACCGATTGTAAATACAAGTGCAAAGCTTACTACAATATCAATTAATTTTTTCTTTGGAAAAAAGTGGAGGACCGATTGTTACTACATGTGCAAAGCTTACTACAATATCAATTAATTTTTCCTTTGGAAGAAAAGTGGAGGACCGATTGTTACTACATGTGCAAAGCTTACTACAATATCAATTAATTTTTCCTTTAGAAGAAAAATGAAGGCCCGATGTAACTATTACATGAAAGAGCTTCATAAGCTACTAATAATTAATTAGCTATAATAATTATGTATAATTAACTATATATTTTATATAATAAATTAAGCTTGTCCTCTGTCCTCTGTTATTTGTCCTCTGACCTCTGACCTCTGACATATAACTCCTGATCTTTAATGAATTGTACGAAAATATCTCGTTGGCCGTTAAAGTTAGAAAGGTGAAATTTAGTACGCCTGCAAACGTAATTAAAAGATATTCAAGAATATAATTTGGTCTATACTAAAAAATGTAGATTGGGAGCCTAAAACGAGACGATATTTTGAAATTTTTAACATGGAAGTATATCGGTAATTATGATAGCAAACATTTTGAAATTCAATTTATAGGTACGTATATTAAACAAGCACGGAGATGCACTTAAAATATAACAAGCACCTGTGAACATGAGATAATACGCTACAATGGTTCTCTATTTGTTTCTATAATTTAAAAAAGGCGCTAAATAACGTCAGTGTAATTTTCAGTTACATATTTAATTTACAAAATCTAATTAAAAAGTTCAAAATCTGCCTTCGAGCATCGTCCGACCTTCTGTCCATCGACGTTAAACAGAAAGATCTCGATAGGTCTACATCGCGCATGCGTTTTGACGTACACACACACACACACACACACACACACACACACACACACACACACACACACACACACACACACACACACACACACACAAATACAAATTCATTCAATACAATACAATAATAATACAATACAAATTAATACAATACAATATTACAAATACAAATTAATATAGATTTTAATTAAAGATGACAAGATAATGGTACTTTTGAAAAAAATATTTCTTGATGACAATACAAGTTAGAAAGGTAAAGTATCTAAAAAGTAAGTAGAAAGGTGGTATCTAAAAAAAATCACCTTGAAATTTTGAGTTTTCCTTGAATGAGATAATTTTTTAACCTGAAACTCACGGAGCTAAAATTTCGCATGCAAGTTCATCGCATCTAATAAGGTTGGTAAACATATTTTCGCACCTTTATTTTAGTTTCGACTTACATTGTGAAATTTTTTAAGAAAAACGTTAATTTTTAAAAACAACAATAGTTTTTGACATTGTTTACTTTTAACAAAAGTTTTCTTTAAGAATTAAAGATCTTTGACGTCTCTTCAACAATTAAACGCGAAGCGTGTTCTTTCATTTACAGCGACGTCTCCTAGAGCGACTTTGCTAAGAGAAAGTGCTATTATCTCGAGTTATGATAGTAATATGTCGAAGTTTTCGATGTTTGTTGCTATGTAATTTGCTAAGTTCAACAAGACTTATGAACGTGCGTGTTAATGTGGTTGTACGCTATCTGTTGGCTCGAATCTTCACCTTATACAATACGCGGACCTCTCCACTCCACTCTATAATAACATTATAAATCATTGGCCACAAACACACGTGTAAAAGAACAATGGACAATAATCAGGACTGAGGCCTAACAGCGGCTGACTCGATACAGTAAAGAAACTACTTAAACATCACACTGAGATCGAGAGGGCAGTGGCTTGCTTTCGTTTGTAATGGAGAAGTTAATTGATTCAATTATACAGATGTTATGTAATAAACATGTGGTGTAAATTGCTGAATGTGTTTTGCAAAATTATTTTTTGGGAACACTCGTAACTCCAGATCTGTGCGTTGGTTCGAATCTACTTAATAGTGTTGGCACTTCCGTGTAGGTACTATGTTGACCTCCTGTCTTCATTAATCTAACTGGCGTAAAAACGTTAAAAAAAATTTCTTAAGAATATATTGCCATTAATCTTTCATCAACTTAAAATGAATAAATAGAAAAAGTGCAAAACCTAAATGCACTTATTTTCCTAAATGTATCTTTTTTAGAAATTATATCTATCTAGTTGTGTTCCCGTAAATGCGAAACTGTAACAACTGTTGAAATAAGATATGTGGACATATTTTGTTCGTAACTAAACATCATTTTTTAAAACTAACTGAAAATTTAAGTGTTTCATTTTCTCTTTAAAGTCAGCTGTAATAAGTTGATTAAATGTGGTCCAACTTAACCCTAATATGCCTAAATATAGCTGCTGTACAAAAATTCACAAAATACAATTTTCAAAAACGACTTTGTTGTTTTTGACACATTTGTTTCTGAAATGTAGCCTCCTACAACCTAAGTAAAACAAAGTGCATAACATCCTCAGATACTGAAAATCAGGGAGTTAAATTTAAGCATAATCTGCAACACGATTGTTGAAAAATAATCCAATATATTTACATTGTTATTTGTAGCTTTACAATGGGAACGTTTAGTGGAACGTTCATCCATACATATTGTTTGGTTGTTCAAAGGTTTCATTACAGTAATTAAAATAATATACGTAAATCTAATGAGAAAGTGTTACTTAGACGCCACTTTCTAAAACGGTTTTTGAAATAATTTTGTTATATTTAAAATTACCAAACAAAACTTTAAATAATCGATGCAAAGATTACACGCAATTTTTTTTATTCACTTATTTCCCCACAAAATAAGGTTCTCCCAAACAAAAACCCGAAAAGTCAACTTAATTTTTGCAAATAGATTCATAGAATTTTTCTCAAATTTTAGGTTTATGTGAAGAAGTATAACTCAGGCTATTTTACCAAATTTGAAATAAAAGAAGTTACGGTGCAAGAGTGTTGGCTGAATTGAAAAACGTGTTTTTATTTACTCCCAAACACTAACTTTATATTTTAAAAATTTGATAAACAACCTTGTTATATACACAAATATTTATTTTTCAAAAATCAACATAATTATTTCTCAAAGGTTTTGAGGGGGGATTTTTAGTGCCCCATACGTTTTGTTTGAGTATTCATGGACATTAAGCAAAACGAAATTCAAAAACTATATTTTTTAAAATTAAAAATAATCCCTGGACAACGACATGCAAGAAAAAGCCATTTTTTTAAAATCAGGAGACTTGAAATCGGAGATATCACAAGATTGATTTTTTTACAAACACTAAATTCTCTTCATACTTGGTATTGTCAAAAAACAAATATCACAATTTGTATTTATTTGAAAATTTTAAGTTACCTGTTCGTTTTTTAGAAAGATAAGCAGTTTCCATAAAAAAAGTAACAATGCAAACTATTAATCCATGTACAAATAAATTTACAAACTAATAGCATTTATCTTTTGTAAATTCATCTCTCTTCACTCGCACACTTTCTGTTATATTAAATTTCTTCTTTATTGTTATTGTTAAAAGTTGTATAGCCGAGGTCAGGCTTGTGCCTTTCTACCCGTCGGAGATCGGTTGATAACACAAGCGGTATTTACTTTAATACGTGTACATCAAGGCAACAATGGGTTAAGCTAAGGTTTTGGAAAGTTAGATCGCTTTAAAGACATAAATAATTCTTTGAATGCTATCTGGAAGATCAATGGCAGACAGATTAACAACCGCTGATAAAATACAATAGTGAATGCAATGTGTTTAACTTTCAATCATAAGACAAGTTTTAGGATAGCATTACTGTGAAACAATAAGGGGTGATTGAGTAACACAGTTCTGTTTCTAAATCATCTCAACAGATTAGTTAATCTACACTGAAGATAATTTTGGGCAGTGAATATTTGCGTTTCATTTTATTTAAAACAATATTGAGGGAACTGATGCTCAATGTCTGAGTTTTTATAATCCCCCCCCAAAAAAAGTTTCTGGTTAACGAATATTACAAAAAAAAGTTATCAGTTTTAGTTTTTTTCAGCAGATAAGTATTAGCCCGCAAAAACGACAAAATTATCTCTAATTAGTAATTTAAGCTGTCTTGAATATAATAAACTTTAAAACACACTTTCAGTTTCTGCTTTTAAATAGAATTATCTCTAATTAGTAATTTAAGCTGTCTTGAATATAATAGACTATAAAACACACTTTCAGTTTATGCTTTTAAATAGAATTATCTCTAATTAGTAATTTAAGCTGTCTTGAATATAATAGACTATAAAACACACTTTCAGTTTATGCTTTTAAATAGAATTATCTCTAATTAGTAATTTAAGCTGTCTTGAATATAATAGACTATAAAACACACTTTCAGTTTATGCTTTTAAATAGAATTATCTCTAATTAGTAATTTAAGCTGTCTTGAATATAATATACTATAAAACACACTTTCAGTTTCTCCTTTTAAATAGAATTAACTCTAATTAGTAGCTTAAGTTGTCTTGAATATAATAGATTATAAAACACACTTTCAGTTTCTGCTTTTAAATAGAATTATCTCTAATTAGTAATTTAAGTTGTCTTGAATATAATAAATTATAAAACACAATTTCAGTTTCTCGTTTTAAATAGTTTATAGGAAGTTTTAAAGCTCTACGAAAGGTCTAAACATTTTTCATGTCTAGGCAAACAATATTGTTTCACAAAATTCTGCTAATAATTATTAAAATTAATTTTCTCCAACGTTTAAAGTTTCTCCAAGAATATAAATAACTAATATAAATGGCGAACATGTAATTTGGATGAATAATGAAAAAGTTCAAATTTTAATAATTATTTGCACAATTTATATTAAATATACACAAATAATAATCATAGTTGTAATAAAAATCTGGTGTATATCTAAAATATGTTTTAACAAGTACAAAAATCGTATTTTTATTTCTTGAGGGGCTAAGTGTTGGACACATTTAGTGTTTTAATTATTTCAATTTAACTCAAGTCATCAAGTCATCATAAACCGATATACAAGTCAAGTTTATTGAAAATCCAAAAACATCACTTTTATTTGACGCGCCTACTACGCCATCTACATTATGTAACGAGTAAAAAAAATTCTGATTAGTTTAAAAAAATACATACATTTTTTATCTAAATAAATTTTATTCTAGAGCTTTTAGAAGTTTCTGATGTAAAAAAAACACTTCCTTTAAATTTAACTTACATATAGTCCTCAACATTTTTTTGAAATACTTCAACTATTTGTAGGCTTATAACATTGCTGTCTGGTAGAATATCGTCTTAGGAACTTTAAAACGTTTTTTGACAAAACATAGGACCACTTTATTGAAATTAAATATAGGACCAGATATGTACTTGTCAAGACGAATCCAGCCGCCTTGGTAGCCTAGTTGATAGCGTACTGGGCTTTCACCCCGAGGACCCGTGTTCGATTCCCGGCGAGGGCTTGGCATTTTCATACCCTATTAATCATCCCATCGTCTGCATTAGCCCAAGTGTGCACAATAGTCGGACGTTAAACACAAAAAACAACTCAGTTTAAATCTGAAGGTAAGAATCATATGTTGCTACGTGTACTCCACTATTTTATAACATCGCGAAAGCTGTACAATGACTGAGGCAATAGAAAATAAAACACGTGTTTAAAATGTGGATTTTCCGACGCATCCTCAAAATATCTTGCATGTACCGCATCACCACCGCAGAAGCGCCTTGTAAAATGGACAGCGAACTTGAAACTATGCTTATTATAAAATTTAGAAAACTGGAATATTTCGATCACAAGATGAGTAATAGTAGAAAGCACTGTTTAGTGTAAAATATACTCAAAGAAAAAGTGAAAAGTGGAAGAAAAACCTGGTACATACGAAGAATTTTGTGGCTGCGAACCTTTGCAAATGGTTTGGGGTTAACTCCCAGTAACTGTTCCGTAACGGATAAAGCACCACAAGAAGATGAAGAAGGTTTTTGTATTTTGTATATATATATATATATATATATATATATATATATATATATATATATATATATATATAATATATATTATATATATATAAAAATATATATATAATATATATAAAAATATATATAATATATATACATGTTTGGGTCATTGAGTCTTACCTTGGTGGACGTCTAGATGCTGTTTTCAAAATAAATTTGCTAAAATGGCGTATTTTATTACATTAACTAGTGTAAACGCTTCTGGTTTGTGTTTTATACTATAGAATCATTATCTCCCGTACTGTATGCATCAAAATTTGGTTCATTCCTTATAACAGGCCAACATGTAAGCTTGTAGAAATTGTTTTCATAAATTAATTTAATCTTTTTTATTTTAAACTTTGCAGATTTACGGTTTGAATGCGTTATAAATAATTTTTGTTTGTTTTGTAAACAATTTATCAGTCGTTATTAAATCAAATGAAATTAATGTGTCTGTACGAATAACTTTTATAAATCAGTGTGAAACATTTACTTTCTGTGTTCCATGTCCTAAAGGATTTTACAAAATATTCTTCTACAGGCCATCAGATGACAAACAAATCCTTAGTACTCAAATTCAACTGTAAATAATGCGACTGTTTAAATGTACGTGCGTTACTCGGATTATGTTTTATGACTGATTCGTTAAATTAGCATAACTACCGTTAATTAAAACAAACAAAATAAAGTACGACATATCAGCATCAGTGTTATCTAATAAAGTGAATCAATTCTGTTTGAGTTATTTAATTACGTTTTTATTTATCGGACGCTATAACTTCCTGATATTCACGTCGGCGAATATTTCACATAAATCATAAACTGAAACGTAACTTTAACGACCTCGCCCATGGAGTCCCTGTGTCGGTCTTTTGTCGATAGAAATGATAAGTATATCCAGCGCGACTTAAGATACAAGTTTAATTTGAATTTCTGTCGCGTCGTCCGAATTTTATGTGACCCTCCGAAACTGCGAGCCTGTTAAAGTAGTCGAAGTTTATAACTCGCGGATTTCATGGCCTAGGACGACACTAACTCGTCCGATTTATGCTTTGAACTGCATTAAACAAGAACCAAACTGCTCGTGAAATTCCCAACAACGCTTCTAACTTGTAATAAATTAAAGAGGATGTTACATTTCTTCCGTAGTGAAACAGCTTTAAGTCTATTCTTATTAACTATTCCGTATCAGGTTTGGTAAGCATAATAGCCTCTTACAAAATATAAACAAAAACAAAACTGATTTGAAAGGAAAGCGTTTTGTTACGAAAGAGTATTTGAAAAAATAAGAACTGATTTTTGTAATTTAGTAACGGCTAGTAATAAAAAATAGCAAACCACGCATGGGGGTGCTGACTAGCTGCACATATTGAGAGGATTTAGATGTCCCTCGCGGTACCCGAGTCTAACACACACACTTGCAACACTACACTTACGACTTTAACACTTTACACTCACACTTACATTTAGAGAGGCGATAATAGCCTCAATGTGCTTTTCGCATTCAAAAAAATGAACTGAAATCCTTTTAATAAATCTTGCGCACAAAAATTGATTGTAGTAAAACTATAATCCAAGCGAGCATTGCTGAACAAACCTGCAGGCTGCCGTATTTGCTCGAATCTTTCATATTCTATTTGCTGCTTATATTCCAACTAACATTAAAAGTACTGTAGCTACATTTGCCGACGATACAACAGTTATATCTGTGGGTAATAATTTATCAGAATCAACACAGAACTTCCAAGTGAAATAACACAAAGGATGCAAAATTGAAAGATTTCAATCAATAGAAATCAACTCATAATATTTGCATTGAGACATGTACGTATATCCTGGCCAAACAGTTTCCATATTTGATTAAAATATACAGAAACGTAACTCTGTATAATATTTGAGGATGCACTTGGATTAATGTTTAACTTGGAAAAATCCATGCTAGTAAAAAAAAAGAGCAAATGAAGCTAAAATTACTTAGTTGTATTGGGAGAAAATCTCAATTAAATCTTTACAACAAAAGGCTATTGTACCAATCAGTAGTGAAACCTATTTGTGCGTACAGTTGTCAAATTTTGGGTTGTACGAAGAATTCTAACAGTTTGTATATTCAGGGAGTACAGAAATATGATACATATAACTTGAGCAATTACAAATGCCAAGTACCAAAGTAATGATGACTTGCATGCCGATTTAAATTTAAATTTTGTGGAAGAAATCAAAACATTCACTATGCTCCATAAAAAAAGATTGCAAAATCATATTAAAGGGAAAATTATCCACAAAGCCTTAAGCGAAGAAACCCTTAAGAATTAATATAATTACGTAATATATTTGATGCTTATATATATAGTTTTACCGTCAAATTTTGTCTGGTTGGGGATTAGCAGCGGCTTTGTGGCCCCCGACACGTCAGCTTAGGAACTCTTTGAGTACTCCTATCACTTCACCTTAAACCGACTCCAGTGCCCTTGACGAGCTCCAGAATCTTGAATAAGGTGTCCTGGTTGAACTATTGACCTGGTTGCTGAGGTCCAAAGAGTCTCCTTTTGACCTCCAGGACCTCGCACTCGAGGATTATATGTGCTGCAGTTTCAACACCCCTCCGCACTTTGTTAGAATTTGGTTGAAATTTAGCAGAAATTTAATTTAAATTGTTGTGTTATAACTTGTTAGTTCCACTTGAATGTTCAGCTTATTACTTTACTGTTCGTGAAAAATATTTGCTGGAAATTTCAACCGTTAAACGACTGTCAAACTATATTAACAAACTTAGTTCTAAAGTCAACCTTTGTTTGGTAATGTCAACATCAGGGTTTTATCTGTAAAAAAATCAGGTTATCAATTGGTAACTATTGATAAGAGCTGAGTTTAAATTATTTTTTAATGCTCTTAAAATAAATTTAGTAATTGAAAATTATTATAATTTAGCAAATTTGATGTAATCCTTTATTACTGTTACAATTCATAAACAACAATTTTACTTTAAAATTAATTGATTTTCATATGAAATCAAAAGAATAAGTACTTAAAATTCAATTATTTACATGTAAATGTTTGGACACTATAATATTTTACCAAATATAATTATTTTATATTTAAATTTAAAAATGCAAACAACTTATTACTAAAGTGATAATGTATGCAGACTTTATCAATAGTGAAGTCATATTTCCAAAACTTTATGAGGTAATAAATTTTCCACTTTTAAGATTTTTATGGTCGCCATTTTTCAAACGGTTGACTGAATATCAAACATACTACCAAAAATTTATTTTTTTAAATTTGTATCCTTTCAAAGCATGTTTTAAATATCAGAATTCGTGATTATTTCATGGTCTGAAATCTGATACCATTATGGTCACTCCAAAATTTCATTTTAAAAATCACTGAAATACATAAATTGTAATTAAAAATTCATAATTTTATATTATAAGGGGTTTAAATTACACACAAAACAATCACATCTTGTTTCGAGTAGAACAGGAAAACGGGTATCAAAGTATTATCAATAAATCAAGCAAACATTTAAATATTGATACCATACTACGTCATGCAATTATTATTAAAGCATGATTAACTTCCTCGTGTGAGTTTTGCCAATATCTTGAACTTTATAACTTTCACTTGGAATTGTATTCACCTCTGTCTCGCTCCCTCCTACAAGTCTTTCTGTAATTGGATAGTTCTGCAATAAATCATAATTGACATCCACACCTGCTGTAATTTGTAGTTGCGGTGTGCACGATTTGTTGCAGTGGAGCGCCAGTTTTGGAATCAACCCAAATGTCCGACAAGTGTTCGATAGAAAGTTGGTGAATGCGCCTGTTCGATATCACAACGGTGTGTGTTTCTCGTTCACTCGCTTCTTTAACTTGTAAACTTTAAATTAGCCTAACTGCGCTGATTACAGGAATTTTATTATGTTAATTTATGTTAAAGATCTTATTTATTGTAGTGTTCGCCACAACTCGGACCTTTACACAAGTTCAAACGTAGTTAGTATTTTCTGCGCTTTCCCGGCTTTTTTAGTCTGTTTAACGGAGGCTATTGAAAAACAATAGTGAGCTTAACAATTTTCAAAATCGGTTCTTTAAACGTAAAAGTAAATAAAACACTTAAAAAAATCAATTTGGAAGTAAATCGAAACAAAAAACAGATCAATTTTGGATTGGTATTGTTTTCAATTTATACTTAGGGCCTACACATTTCTTTTATTTCAAATTTGGTGCAGTTATTTCATAATTGGATTGGGCAAAATTGAATGATTCATTTTGAGAAATGAGGACAATTTTCGTTAAGTTTTTTTATAAATAGCAACCTTCTGAACGGATTTTTGAGGAGAGAATATGAGAAAGTTTGTGTGATGTTTTTGCAACATTTTAAGTTGAAGCTATTAATACTACGAAACAATTTTAATAGGCCTAAGAGATTTTTTTATATTTTTACTTTTTTTTATTATATGTAGGGAATTATAAAATCCTTTAATTTATTTCAACTTTAACATACAATACAGAATAATAACTTGGTCAATGAACTAAATATAAAATAATTATTATCGGTTAAAAACATAAATATTTGATACTTTGCAAAATTATTTTCAACAATACAGATTTAAAATGAGAAATTATTTGCAATGTTTTAATTTTTTTTCAGGAACACATTTTGGTAATTTATTTTGTGAACGAAATAAAATACCAATTTCATACCAAATCGTTTCATACCAAATCGAAAACTTTTAAGATGCCAAAGTTCACATTTGGACTGAAAAAATCGTTATATTAAATCGTTTCCTAATAACTATCTATTATCGATCAAACGTGTTGGATTTTTTAGTTTTCGTTTTCCATAAAATTTGTCAAAGTAAATTAGCATGCGAAGCGTTCTCAGTCTTTATTCAGATTTATTGTGAAAGCTACGCTCTCTTCAAGGCAACGTCTGCAATTTCCTCCTTTTTTGCAGATCATTGTCTCCGGACAGACAGATTAAATATGTTAGTAAGAACGTCGCTTCGGGTAGAATTATCGCTGCTCTTTCAGCGTCGCCACGAGCCGCTAAACCAAACAATGCACACCTCCGGCCGGTAATTAGCTGCTACCATTGTGCCATTCCGAGAGCACAAAATTAACTAAATATATTTCCAGCCGAACTGTGTTTATGAGTATGTGTGCAAGAATTCCGCGTTTCCTCGCTGTTACTTGGATTGAGTTATTACAAGTCTGTCTAATTACCGAGGCCAAACAACAATAGGACAAAGTGGGTTAAAGATCGGCAGCGAACTTTTGAAGTTGTAAATGGAAAAGACAACTGGCTCAAACCATTACAGATATGCTATGAAACCTTTCATACCCAATAAGGTTATTCTGAAGGTAAACATAGACTTGTAAATATTTACAGTAGGTAATAGAAAAGTTTTGTTTTTAATTTTGTAAGGTTAAACACGTGCTTTTAAATGAACTACTGAGGGTCAGTTTAAGTCTTGTTTCAAATATAAAAACTCCATATGAACCAGAATGGATCAGCTGATTCCCGTGTCGTTTGCAATACCACGACGTGGATTGTACCACTTGTAGCGCGTAGGATTTAAGTGCGCCATTTAAAAAAAAGATTGAATGGAATGTAGTAACATTCTGAACTTGATGGTGAATTTTTAATGTTGATGAAAATAAATAAGAAAATATGTAAGTTAGGGCCTATCAAAAATGCAGAAAATTCGTTTTGCGTTTTGGTTTATAATTTTTTTCACATTCTTTTGACCTAACATGTCGAATTAGAGAACTGGGCATGAACTTTCAAAGAGGTCTTTATGTGCAAAAAATATATTCGAATATCTTCTAGTTTAAATGATATATTCTACATAAATAAAAAATTCGCTTCAGATTTTACTCCTTAACTATCCGTAAATACGTTTTATTGTCACCCCTTTATATTCCTGCGTTCAGACCACTATAAAGACCACTTCTACTAAATTTACTATGATCGATCACGTGGTTCACAAATAAGAGGTACGGTCTACGTTAAAATAGACAAACCAATGAATTTGTAATAGTCCTTAGCTTTGCCTACGCTTCCTAAAAATAAAAACGAATTTGACATAATAATTACACAAACATTTTTACATTCTATTTTAGGCAACCTGAAGAAAATACTTCGGTTTGGAAGTTACCGACAAAAACATTTCTTATCGAAATATTTTTTAAAATTTTGGTCACATAGCTCTATGTAATATCAGTAGGAAATCTAAAATGAGAGGAATTTTTACTTTCGTTAAACAAAGAAGGGTTGATTTTTGTTATTTTTAACATACAAAACAATAAGCTGGTTTTTATACTTGACTAGATTTTAAGAAATATCTGATGAAACAATTTTAATAAATTAAGACACATTTATTCTTTTTTTCCAATATTTTCTGAATCGCACATTTTAAAAATTTAACGATTTACATGTTTTGCTTGTGTTATAAGTAAAATGCAGTGGTAGGACTGATTAGGTGGTCAATTACACGTGGTTTCTAGATCCTTTGTTGTCAAGATGTTATTTGGGGAAGAAGATCGTGTGTTAGGAAAATCTGGAGAGCTATTATGGCATACAGATGGCTCCAGGACTAAGACGGGCACTGGTGCTGGGGTATACTGCCCTAGAGAGTATGCAACAAGATTTCAAGCTGAAGTAATGGTCATTAATGACTGTGTTCGGGAAAACTTGAAACTCGCCTTCAGGAAGGCTCGCATTCATATTTATACCGATAGTCAGGCAGCGGTCAAAGCACTTATGGGTCTTACAATTTGGTCCAAGCTGGTCTGCAAGTGTCCAGAGACATCAATACTCTATCCTTGAAAAACCGAGTTATTGAAAAACTGGGCTCTGAGGCTGAAGTGGACTGGGATCTACATTTAAGTTTATTGGATCCGAGCCGGCTTTAGGGATCTCTCTGTCCTTAGCTGACATGTTATAAATAGGTGGATTACAAGCAACATCCTACATGGTCATTTTAATAACAATCACATCTGGAGTAAATTTCCTCATGGAGAACTTAGAGAGGCAGCAGACGTCTTGAGCAGACCATAACTCAGAAAAATCATGGAGCTCATTACTGGGCACTTTGGTCTGAGTGTGTATACGAACAGGATAGGTATGTACCTCGGAAAAACCGTGTGTAGGTACAGTAAAGAGGCAGAAATTACAGAACACATAATTTATGATTGTGAGGCTCTTGTTAGCAGGAGGCTAAGGGTTTTTGACATCCAGGACCCTAGGGACCTACAGCAGGATGACCTAGTCAGTGGATTGTTAGACTTTACTAAGGACCAATCTGCTAACTAGTAGTCTACTTAAGAGATTTAGTTGCACAATAGATTCGTCAATCGCAGTGCCTGGGGTTTTATAATCCCTTCATCTAGTGTAATCTAATCTAATCTAGGTTTTATAAAATAATCTAATATAATTTAAAATAGAATGGTAATAGAGGTTATTATAGAAAATCCTATATATGTTAATTTGTTTAGAGACGTTTTGTCTTTAAAAATAAAATTTTTGATAAATAAATTAAACAATGCCTCTTTATGCGAAATGTCAAAACCGGTAAATTAGTTTAATCTCTGGTGATGTTTGCAGACACTCAAAACAAACGAACACACATTTAATTGAATTCTACTTTTATGAACTCATTGAACCTGAGAATGAATATACGAGGTGTGTTCAGAAAGTAACGAGAATTTTAATTTTTGAACAAAATATTTATTTATTCTTCTACATTAATGTTGTCGCCTTTAAAATAGTCCCCATGGGAGATCATGCACTTGTGCCAGCGCTTCTTCCAATCCTCGAAACACTTTTCAAACTCGATCTTTGAGATAGCCTTCAGTTCTTTCAGCGATGCGCTTTTAATGTCATCTACGTCTGTAAAACGACGCCCTTTAAGGTTCACTTTATTTTTGGAAATAGGAAATAGTCACACGGAGCCATGTCTGGCGAATATGGAGGCTGGGACATCGTTACAGTCCTGTTTTTGGCCAAAAATTCACGAACAAGCAATGAAGTGTGAGCTGGTGCATTATCGTGGTGCAAAAGAAATGAATTGTTTTTCCACAGATCCGAGCGTTTTTTTCCGGATTGCTTCACGCGAACGGCGTTGAACTTGTAGGTAGTACTCCTTATTGACCGTTTCACCTGGTGGCAGGAATTCATGATGCACTATGCCATTAATATCGAAGAACACAGTGAGCATAACCTTCACGTTCGACCGACTTGTCGAGCCTTTTTCGGTCTTGGCGAGCCAGAATGCCTCCACTGGGATGATTGAGCCTTAGTTTCGACGTCATATCCGTAAACCCGTGTTTCGTCAACTGTTATAATACGTTTTAGTAATTCTGCATCGTCGTTGACTTCATTTAGTGACTTCTGAGCAACTTCCATTCGCCGCTGTTTTTGTTCAAAATTCAACAATTTTGGAACGAATTTTGCTGCCATGCGCTTCATACACAAAACATTGGAAACAATGTCATGACATGATCCAATCAATATGCCAAAATCATCAGCGACCTCTTTAATTGTGATTCGGCGATTGTTCATAACCATTTCTTTCACTTTTTCCATGTTTTCATCGGTTGTTGATGTACTGGGGCGTCCAGAGCGTTCATCATCTTCAACGTCTTCACGGCCTTCTTGGAAACGCTTATACCACTTGTAAACTCTTGCTTTACTCATAGCAGACTCACCATAGGCCTTTGTTAACATTTCACAAATCGCCGAGCTAATAAAAACACGTCTAACCTTAGTGGCTGTCACAGACAAAGTCAACAATGAAAACAGCTGAAAGTTTTATCACACTTCAAGGGCATGTATACCAACATAATAAAAAAAATGTTTGACAATCGGACTCTCCAAGCCAGCGAAATTTAAAAATTCTCGTTACTTTCTGAACACACCTCGTACGCACAAAATTCTAAAGGTTAATTTTTCAAATTACAATACTTTTTATATACTTCGTATAGAAGAAAATAATACGTTCATGAAGGTAAATTATAATTATTTTGTCATCTGTGTACTATCTTAAATTAACATAGTAAATAATGAACGCTGAAAGGTTAAGAAGAAGGAGAAGAGTAAAAGGAAATGATGAAATAATTACCGAGCCTTGGATAAAAGAAACTCATGCCCGTATATAAATCTTGAATCGGTTATAAACAAAGTACCGTTCAACAAGAAGTCAACGACTGGCCGCGCTTAGTTTATTGTGTTCTGTCACAGATTAACTCATCTTTGGATAACAACTCTCTCGGTACATCTATGCATCTCGCCTGATAATTACAATAATAATTCCTAAGATCACGCCCCCATGAAAGCCACTCAACTTTCTCATTTCCATAACTTCTTCATTTAATTAATATCGCATAAATCAAAAATAACGCGTACTTCTCGGTCAGATATCGGCCTTCTTGATTACGTCCATCATAGACTCAGTTTTCTTCGTTTCCGCACACAGGGCCGTAACTTTGTTTAATCTATGCATTTATTATCCGATCTGATATCTGTAAAATTTTTTAACGTTAGTGTAATTTCCCCTTTCTCTTTTACAACAGCTTTATTAAATTGGCTTCTGTGGAACTCAAGCTTCGTAAATTACAAAGTTATTAATACTTTAACGACTTTAAATAAACGTAAAAACACAAAACTAAGACATAAATATAATGATCATAAAACGTAATCAAGTCAATCGGAAATACAGCATAATGCGCGTATGTCAGTGAAAATGGAATAACACATTATAAACACACTTAAATAGATTACGTCTACATATAACTTAATGTTTTAAATTTTCTAAGTCCTCAAGGTGTATTCATGATATAAACTTACTTGTATGAAACTTGGAAATAAAACAACACTCGCTCTTACTACCTGTAGTAGTGTATTGTTGAAGAACGTAGTATACTTGAGTAACAAACATAGTTCTGTTTAAAATTATTTATTAATTGATGTTTTTGTAATTATTATTTTTTATTTGGACTTTCCTCCATAATTGGAATTGAAAAAAAATAATAAAAAACAAGATATTTTGATAGAAATGACAAAATAGTTTTATGAACTTAAAGAGAATTTTTAAAAAAGTAACAGAGAGAGGGAGAGAGAGAGAGAGAGAGAGAGGAGAGAGAGAGAGAGAGAGAGAGAGAGAGAGAGAGAGAGGGAGAGAACATAGCACAAACAAATATTTTGGTATGCGAAAATTTCTCGTTCACAAAAAAAAAGAACAATAACTGCCGTAAGATTAACTTGTTTTACTTTTTAAAAATCCGATAATAGCCTCAATGTGATTTTCGCCATAACAAAAATTTTAAATACTGTTTTGCCATCTAAATCGGCATTAAAGTCTGCAATTTGTAAGTTTTTTTTACCTTAAGTCTTTGAGCCCCATTGACTTTTTTAAATTTCCTTGATATTTAAAAAAAATCACATTGGTAAATAAAATTGTCAGTGCCTACAAATAATGAGATTCAATTTACGTAAAACAGTTTCTAATAATTCGTACTTTGGCATTCAAAGAATTAAACATGAATATTTAGGCAATCATTTTTGCATTTTTGCATTTGTTTTGTAAAATATCTTAAAATTTTTAAAAATCTGACTTCGCAAACGTAACGGCATTAATTAACATTAAATTTTTTTGTGACATTAAACGATGGTGAATATAGATTTGCCAAAAATAACTAAATAAATAATTATTTATCCACACTGATTATGATTTTGAATTGTAAATTTGAAACGAGTGAACAGGTTTTG
Source organism: Callitettix versicolor (assembly GCA_022606455.1). NCBI lineage: Eukaryota > Metazoa > Arthropoda > Insecta > Hemiptera > Cercopidae > Callitettix > Callitettix versicolor. The sequence continues at coordinate 45,777,264 of CM040191.1, forward strand.
TTGGGTTCAAGCTATTTGCAAAATAATAACTTAAATATGAATATTTAAGCGGTCTTTGTTCATTTTTGTATTTATCTTGTAAAATACAAAACTATTGTTATATCAAAGTTCGCTTAGGTGATATTTATACATTTTTTAATTCGCTTCCATCACGTAAGCGACACAGCTACGTGCCACGTTTATTTAATTAATTAGAATAGCTATGCTGGCTTTTCGAATCAATTTGTGAATAAAATCAGTTCCGACGAGCAGAAAAAGAAACTCCAAAAGAAAGTTTTAGTTCCTAATTCATCAAATAACGGAGTTAAAAAAAAGAATCAATCCTATCGAAGAGAACGGCAACCGGTTTTTAAAAACAAAAATAATAGAATACAAACATGTCCTTTATTCGGTCAAACAACAATCGCTTGCTTTTTGGACCTAATTGCGGGTCGTCCGGCGAGTCAGTTTTTACAAAGGACCAACAAAAAACTGTCGGAAATAAATATAGAAAGGTCGTAGCCCCTGAAACAAGGAATCGTTCGAAGAATTGTGGTTGGCCTAGATCGGTGTTCCTCCTGTAGGGGAATACGGTATGAGCACGGCCAAGATTAAACATGGACATAAATCATTACGGATCCCAAACCCAACAATAAGTTTCGTTGTAGGCTGTATTCAAAATAAATGATTTTTTAATTACAGTAAAATGAATGATTGCATCTTATGAAACTATATAACCTCTTGTTTTTAGATTCTTACTACACAACAATACGCAAAATAAATGATCATGAAATAAGATCAATTTGATGAATTTATCCGTTTTCATGAACGAGTGTTTCCCAGAAGTAAGCAAACCACACAAACATGCCCACATTTTATAAATATCTGGCAAGTAGTTCAGTGTTCAGTGTTGTCCACAAACACAGACAGGCTCTAACATATATAAAAACACAAACGGATAGAAAATTTTAGTAAAAATATCTTTAGGTTTTTGGGTGTCAATAAAAAGACCTAAAAATGGATAGATAGATATTTCAGTTGAGATCTCAAGATATATTTTTTTTAACTATCGCATCGCAATACTGTTACTTATGCATACTTTATAATACTTAACTTTGTCTCTGATAACAAAAATAATTTATAAAGAATCCAAAAATCTAAAAATATCTTTATAGGTAGCAAATAATTCACGTTGTTACTATTATATCATGTAGGCCCCCTACTATTTTTTTAATATTATAATACATGTAAGGAACTCTCTTAGTAAAAAAAAAAAAAAAGGTTCAAACTAACGAAGCTTAAAAGGACTCTTTAATTTATTAATTAAGTTAATTAGATTAGGAAATAGATTTCTTTAGTTGTTGAAATAGTTTGTTTAATTTCTCTTTATTTCCTTGTGTAATTCGTGTTTTTCTTGTAATAGTAAATTGGTAGGCCTAATATATAAGGAATTTTGTTGTGCCTATTGTATTTAATGTATGTGTAAGATAATAAATAAATGATAAAAATTAAATAGAAAATCTACGCAGTTTCTTAAAAGTAGACTAATAGACACAAACAAGAGTAACGTTGAATTATATTTTTAATTGAACATAATGATTATTCATGGATTGGATATATTTAAAGAAAGTTAAAAATACGCACATATACCTTCATTAAAAGACATAGGCCTAACAATTGGAAAACAAAGAAAATTGGAAAGAGATTGTAGCAACATAAGATAGCTTTGAGAAATATTAATCTTGGACTTATTAGAAAAAATACATTTTTAAAAGTAGTTCTCTAATTCTCTGCCTGAAAATCTTAATATATTCCACTATTATATTTACTTAAAAGTTTCATTTGTAAAAAGAAATAAATAATACCATAGGTTCTATAAAAAAAATTATTTAGAAATTATTCATACAATTTCGGTTATATTATAATAACGTTTTGGAAGTTCTAAGTAAACAAAATGGCATATTTCCTTGAAGGAATTTCCAGAAACATCTTTGAATTGCGTTTCACGTTAGCCTTGAACGGAACTGGCTATAGCAAACTGTAAACATTTCAAGGAGCTACAAAAAATGGAGGGGAACGAACTGAGGGGACATGGAAGAGGGGATATTGAGGAGGGACATCATAATAATGGTGGGGTAAGACTTATTGTTATTGATTTTGAGGAGAAGAAGGGAGGGTAAAAGAAGAGAGGGAAGCGGATACAACAGTTTTTTTAAACAAATTATATAATTTGCAAGCAATTTCTTTTACTTTAACTGTTAATAGAATTATAAATTTCAATTTGTATAGCATTATATAATTATAAAAAAATAATTTAGTTAATTTTTTCAGTTAAGAAATATTTCTTTGCTGTTCATCTAATGATAGAAACAGCTGTTTATACAAATCTTGATTAACTTGTTATTTAAAAAAATACCCTAACAGTTATGTAAATTTGTTGCAGTAGCACGTATTTTGGTGAATTTCAACTGGAAAACAAGCTCATTGAAAAATCAGCTGTAAAGTCTAAAGCCGGAATATTCGACCTAAGCTCAGATTCTGATCAGAACATCATGTTTAAAGATAAGACGTTAAAAATTATATATATATATATATATATATATATATATATATATATATATATATTAGACGTCTCTCGTGGTACCCGAGTCTAACACACACTTACACCTAGAACACTGCACTTACGATTTTAACACTTTACACTCACACTTCCATTTTGGGAGACGATGTGCTCATTTAGCCTCAATGTGCTTTTCACCTTAAAATACAATATATATGGTGTTGAGTTTGGGTCTTACCATGAAGGCTACTAAATTGCTCCTTACAATTCATGATGACTAAAAGATTAAATACTATTTACTCTAATAACGTAAATTATAAATTGATTCTCTACTAATGTAACATAAAATTTCGTTAAAACTAATAGTACTTCCATACATTGTGTACAAATCTTGTAAAAAAATCCAAGTTGAATCTTATTTGTACTAACCGTGATTTATTTAATTTTAACATTAACCTTAAACCCCTTAGCCTATACCGATTCTAATCTGAATAATGGTTATTTATTAAGTGCTGATTTCCATATTTGTTTTTAACTGTGAAATTTAAATTATCGATTTGATTTATGACCAAAGTGATTACGGAAACGTGTTATTAACGTTCGCGAAACTGTTCTTTTACAATAATCACTGTTCTTAATTTTAAAGTTCTAATAATATCACTCAGGCTTTCACTACATCCCATTTAAACAAATCGCTTTCACGGATCTAAATAATTTATAACTCAATTTAACAGTTATAAATCGTAGTAATGGTAAATTATTTGACGAAATGAGCGTCGTATGTTGGGCCGAGGTCACGTATGGGTTTTAGGCGCAGTGTCGCCCTAATTGACAGCAGTGATTGGTAGCCCGGGCTGCCAGCGAGATAAGACCCACCTAACAAGCAACCACGCCAGCCAGCCTCTAATTTATGTGCTTAGGAGATAACACGCTGGTGAAATTACTTTCCCAAATTTAAAGTAAAAAAAAAAAAAACACCGTATTTACATATTCTGTACTTTTTCTGATAAATGTTTTCGATCGTGCAATGTCGAATCAAACAAGTTTAATGCATGTTGTAAGAATGTTAATTGTAGGCTTATGTTTTTATGTATTGAGTAATCTGTCAGTTTATATCCTAAATATAAGGTTTATTTTATGAGTTTGAAATACTTCAGAAATTTTACAATAAATTCTGATCATTTCATTTTTTTATCGACAAACGTATGTAAATCGATGAAGAAGGTATTGCAGAACAATAACGAATGTATAACTACTAAAAAAAAGAAATTTATATAATTACACTTCTTACTCTTGTGACTACTGAGAAAATTTGTAACCAATTTAAATGTAGGAGATTTCGCGTATTAATATCTGTAATTATTAACTTTTCTTATGATTAAGGAGAACTAGCCCACGTACAGGTCAGATCGAAAATCAAATATTCTGTAAATGTTAATAGAAACAGCATGTGTCTTGTTTTCAAATGAATATATTTCTTTTTTTATATAACATAAATGCAGATTTTAGATGTTTTGCAATCGAAGAGGGTATTCAATTTCATATTTATTTTGTATATAGGAAGTTGATAGTTTTTTTATTTATATTGGTTCTGTAAATCTCTATACGTAACATAAAAACTGAACGTTAATATAGGCCCACAGATTTTTAAAATATTGTGTCAAAATAGAAGTGATAAATATTTTATTTGAATGGAAAGTTAGAAATGCTTGAATTGAAACATTCTTGAAAAATAAATAATAAATTATTATACAAATATTGAAACTTATTTTATTTATAAATGTTTACGTTTATAACACAAATTTGTATTTATGTGAAAGAAAAGAATAGGCCTATATCCATTTTTTTTTACTAACAATCTAAAAGATTTAATTAAGTACTAATATATGAAAAGTTAAATTCGAAATTAGAGGAACCTTAAAAAATACATCTGTTTCACATAATACGACGTATATCGTAGGTAAAAAATTTATTCGTTGGTTTTTAACTTCTAAAAAAAATCTTTTCTCTTTCCTCATCTTTTATTGAATTCGTTCAATTGAAACTTATTATTTCTGTAATTGCTATATAGGCTGGAACAATGCTGATAACATCTCGATGTCAACAATGATAGTCGTCACATACCAGTCCTCAGTCCATACAGGGACCAAGACAATCTGTGCTGACCATCAGCTCTTGTGAGTGAAACGACTGTACGATCTTGTCAAGGAACTGTGGCCAGAACCAAGCACACAGTCACCTTCTCAACAGCTGTATGCTGTAATATGAGCACCGTACCATACTGTGTACTTTAATTTACTGTTAAGCAATCATTTCAATATAGAAACTATTTGTCACAGTTTTATAAAAAAAGTAGGTGTACCCGTCATTTACTGAGATATTTTTCAGGGAATACAAATTATCCCTACAGCAGATTAATTTCAACATTTAATACAAACGATGTGTTTCAATGTAAAGCACAACACGTTTGTTTGAGGGAAGCGTTTATTAAAAAGCAAGTTATTGTTATGGTGTTTTTACTATAAAGTAAGTTTTGGGCAAAATAAATTAGATTGTTGGGCCAAACCTTTAAACAACCACCATCAAAATTTAAGATTAATATTTAGCATTACGATATTGTTACAACAAAAATTTCACACGAAAAAAATCAACATGGTGTTTCGACCTGTGTGGCTTCTAGAACATTAGGAATACACTTATTTAAATTAAATCAAGCATTTTGAGTTACCGATAATTCGTTTCAAACCGGTGAAAGAAAATTCGAGGTCGCCTAAAACCTACTGAACATTTAAGGAATAGAATGTCAAGTTGTTTCGTAATGGGCAGCGACAAAATTGGCATTTAAAAGTAACAGACATTGGTTTACACAGAATTTTGTTTAAAGTCACATTTGGTTGTTACAGTGCAGGAAATCGAACAAAACATTCAACTATAAAATACAGACCTTTGACTTCCAAACCACGTAAATTACATCGTTTTACAGTAAATCAAGCATTTTAAGTGACATCCATTTTGTTTTGAATAAGTGTATAGCAATTTAGGATAACCTAAAATCTGTTAACAATTGAATTTAATAAATATGAAATATAAAATACAGGCCTAATGTACTAATATCAATATTAAATATTAAATTGGCAGGTTTCTTTGAAATATGTTCTGTTCAAACCGTATTCTAGCGAAAAGTGGAACATACAAATAAATCAGATTACTTGAGTGCCAGTCATTTTGTTTAAATAGTTGCGTGACAGTTTTAGATTGATTATAATCTTGCAATCGCTATACGTAACAAAGAAAAAAAAATCTTTTAAATTAGTGAAACTGTTACCCAATGAAAAATGGACAAAGTATGTTTTTTCACGTAACAAACAAAACAAAATCAGACATTTTGAATGCCCATAATTTTGTTTTAAAAAAGTATAAGACAGTCTGACTTTTCTTAGCAGCTGCAAATAATAAGAAAAAAGTTTTATTGAAATGCTTTAAGCATTTCCCGTAAAAATAGTCAAAAAGTTAAAAAAAAGAGATTTTCGTGTTCTAGAAAGAAGCAAATTTTAACCACTTACGAGATGATTTTTTTTTAAATCGTGGTTCACTGCATATCAACACCTTAAGGGGAGCCACCGTGCAAAATTTCAACTTCATATTCATTGTCGTTCTTGAGACAGTGATTTGTGAGTGAGTGAGTGAGTGAGTGAGTGATTGAATTTGCCTTATATATTGCCTCGTATATTTGATATCTATGTAGATAAGTAGATAAATTAATTCTGTAACAATCTAAAAAAAAATGCTAGAATAGATAATCAAAAAATATTAGAGAAATAGAATTAATACAAATAAAAATCAAAAGAAGAGCGTTTATTGACTTAACCAATTAAAAGAAACCCAATGTTTTGTAAATACTCGTACATACAAATAGGCCTAAGTCATGGTAAGAGTATTAATACTGTTAAAATCCTCTAAAGAACGTTTTTTCAATTAAACCATAAAAACTATTAAATTTAATATAAGTGTTCTTATTAACTTATCATAGTTAATTCAAAATTGTAAAATCCACTTAACTAAATTTCAAGTTTTGATAACTACTAAAAATAATAATAAAAATGCATTTACTAACTCATCAGAATTAACCAACTCTGGAAATCAGCAGATATATTTCGTAACTCACATGTAGAAAAGCAGCATGTTGCATTCACAAAAAAGAAATATAATAACTCACCTGAAAATAGCTAACATTTTTAAATTCACAAAAACATATTTTTTTTATTTCGCCAAAAGAAGGATAAACTTTAATAAATCAACGAAAATGCCATATTAATTCTTCAGGATAAAAACAACACTTTTTAATCATCTGAAATGCATTTATTAATTTTTTTTGTTGATGTTTAACGTCCGACTATTGTGCACACTTGGGCTAATGCAGACGATAGGATGATTTATAGCGTATGAAAATGCCAAACCCTGGCCGGGAATCGAATCCGGGTCCTCGGGGTGAAAGCCTAGTACGCTATCAACTGGGCCACCGAGGCGGCTGCATTTATTAAAGCCAAAATAAAGTACAAACACTATTAAAATCTGCAGAGTTTATTAGGTCACCAAATTAAAACAAGCAAGAAAGCATTAAATCTACAAGAGCATTAAATGGTAATTAATTCAATAAGTAAAGCTGAACAAGTGAAGGGATGATTCGTAAGTAAAAGTTTAACAATCAATATTCGTCGCAGAGCCACATCTCTTAGAGTCTCTGTACCATTATCTCTACAACCTTCCTAACATCTTGTCATTAAAGATTCTCATAATTAAAGATTACATATTGATAATCAGCATCGTTTTCTAACAATAAGGAAACCAACACAGTTAAATCCAAGAAAACGTATTTGTTATATCTTCACAAGGAGAATAGATGCCAGAGCTCATAGTATACACAAAAGTTTATCTATAAGCTCACTATGAAAATAAATACTGCCAGTTCCACAGAAGTTTTGATAACTTACGACATTACTAGGCTATCAATACCGTCTACATAAATGCCTTTATTAATTCATTAAGTAGGAATTCATTCCATTAAAGTATAATTAAAACACATAGCAGCCTCGGTGGCCTAGTGGATAGCGTATTAGGCTTTCACCCCGAGGACCCGGGTTCGATTCCCGGCCAGGGTTTGGTATTTTCGTACACTATAAATCATCCCATCGTCTGCATTAGCCCAAGTGTGCACAATAGTCAAACGTTAAACGCCAAAAAAAAAAAAAAAAAAAAATTGAAAACATATTTTAAAGAACTTTTACTTTCCTTTCCATTACTACATGAAAAACTGTTTCATTAAGTTAATTAATACATGCAAAATAATAAATTTTTACGAGTTCAAATCTTACATTTCTGTTTTTGCAAATTTTTATGGGTCATTTCATTATTAATCTATAGAAAATATTTTACGCATGCTATTTTGTAATAATAATTATCTATTACGTCACATGAACGTGTATCAAATAATGATTTCAATAAGTATTAAATTATTTATTTATTTCACTCGTGTTTGTATGATTTTTATAATTGTTTTGTAAAAGTCGTAGTTGCAAAAAAAAAATACCAAAGGCACAGTAAAAGTTACAACAAAAAACCCATCGAATTTAAATAAAACATTTCTGGATTTTATTTATGCAATTAAACTTGGAAATAAGAAATTGAATTAATCCAAGGTTGCTTGTTTATAAAGAAGTAAATTAGTTATGGTTGAGTACGTTTAATCTTTTCAAGATGAATTTGTCTTATGTAATTACTTACGGATGGAACGACCTGTCCAAGCCTCCCAACGACCTGTGTGGTAAAGTACCTCAGCCTCTCGCCGTACCTAAGTCCTTTAAAAGGTGTAATTATATATATATATATATATATATATATATATATATATATATATATATATATGAACAAATTCAACTCAGTTTATTAACTTAACCTAATCAACAACAAGAAACTACAATATTTGGAAAATATAATGAAGAATGAGAACTATAATAATTTAGTGCAACTGATACTGCAGGATCAAGAAATAATAATAATGGAAATAACGTTAATGGAAATGGTCTTCTATTTAGAGGAAAAGGTAATATTAGAACGGCAACGTAGCCCATAGTGGACAAATTTGAGAACATGGTGTTAATTGAGCACACTAGGTCTTTTTAGGCTGCCGTCAATAAAGTTCAAATTATTAATTTAAACGCACATATCTGGAACTAATAAACATCACAAGAAGAAGAAGAAGAAAAAGAAGCAGAAGGCGAAGAAGAACGAGGATATAGAAAAAAAGAAGTAGAAGTAGAAGAGGGATGATAATAATAATAATAATAATAAATAATAATAATAATAATAATAATAATAATAATAATAATAATAATAATAATAATAATAATAATAATAATAATAATAATAATAATAATAATAATAATAATAATAATAATAATAATAATAATAATAATAATAATAATAATAATAATAATAATAATAATAATAATAATAATAATAATAATAATAATAATAATAATAATAATAATAATAATAATAATAATAATAATAATAATAATAATAATAATAATAATAATAATAATAATAATAATAATAATAATAATAATAATAATAATAATAATAATAATAATAATAATAATAATAATAATAATAATAATAATAATAATAAGAACAACAACAACAACAACAACAACAACAACAACAACAACAACAACAACAACAACAACAACAACAACAACAACAACAACAACAACAACAACAACAACAACAACAACAACAACAACAACAACAACAACAACAACAACAACAACAACAACAACAACAACAACAACAACGAAAAAAGAAAGAGGAAGAAGAGAACAAGTAGAAGAAGAAGAAGAAGATGATGACGAAGGGAAAAAAGTAGAAAAAAAGAAAGAATATCACGAGTCACATTTTAAAAGTAAAGACAATGCTGCATAAGGTCATTCGAAATTTTACTTTTAAAATGATTTTATGGATGTAGAGCATCTGGCATCTGTGTTAGACATAAAACGTATTATTTTATTTTCAGAATACTTTTAAACCAAAACAATTTTAAAACTAATAACCACGAAAAATAGCTCAAGCCTAAACAGGTGTTTCCAAAATGGTTATGATTTACGTTAAAATGATGTACAATCATACTGGATTGAAAGAAATTGATTAGTTGTTAGGCCAACATAACTCATTTTTATGCGGTAGTTAATTTATGAACTACATTTTAAATTGCAACCAGAAATAAAGTTATTGACAAAAAAATAGGGTAACCTAGTTTAATAACACTACTTTCGAAAGTGGAAGAAAAAAATAATCTATCGACGTTATCACTTCTTGCAAGTGATGTAAGTGAGCATCGTACGTGTTGCACTAGATTTTTGAAAAGGTTTGTTGTCATCACTTAAAAGCCTTGACATATCAAGAATACTTTTACGATTTTGGGTTGCGTAACCTGTATAACTCTAGAATAGAACACACGGTTGTTTGCTGTCGTAATGGAAGCAAATATCTAATAAAATGTTATTGAATTATTTAAATATTAAATGTTCACAATTTGTGCAACATTAAAAACAAATATTACCAAAATTGCAAACATTACAGAGTTAAAACAAAGGTTTATTATCAACTATATAATGATCCATAAAAAAATGTTCTATCTGTAAAGCGGAGTTTAATTAATGGTCTCCCAGTCTTACCCTAATGGCTGCTTCGACAGCTCATTTTCGATGTAAATTCGCTAAAAATTAATTCGTTTCTGTTTGATTTTTATGACGCATAACTGTAACAGCCTTTCAAAGGGAACGTTGATAGAGAGGTTTCATAAATTAAATAATAAATGTAGTAGAAATAAATGTTTACCGTTACAGTATATATTCTTCATGCTTTGACAGGTAATGATTCATCCGAATGTATGCGGGTAGGTATTAAAAAAAGCTGTGTTTATTGCAACGGTATTGCTAAGTAGGCCTTGGATATAGCGTGGCACAATGGTATTTAAATAAAGGGTGTTTATAAATATTGAAATATTTATTGCTAGCCTGTATTACATTTAAATGACAATACACGTTAAAAATTAGTCAACAGTTATTTTATCTGTAATATTACGCAATATTATTCACTTTATAACTATACCAATGTAATGAAAGTATGGTTATTGTAAAAAATAGAAATAGAGATTTCGAGGACGTATCAGTTTTTACGTTCCGTGAAAAGTGGTTTTATTTGGATATTTGTGAGCCTGTGTTACTGCGCAGGTTGGTCGAAGAACTAAACTAATTGGCCGATTTTATCACATTTGGCATTACGTATTAGTCTGCACATTTCTAAGGATAATGTTGTCATTAAAAAAAAATTTAAGCTATTTTTTTGTTTAAGAAAATTGTATTTTTGTTAAGTCAGCGTTAACAAGTTTGTCCTAACTTTTGGAAACTAGATTTTAAAAACGTTTAATTTATGTCTTTAATTTTAAAACAGATTTACATATTTTGCTGGGTAACAAACTTGTGCAAATATTTAGGCAAGATTCGATTTTGGATATTCGTTACCATCACTTCAGCGAGACAGTTGCGTGCCATTGCTACATTATATTTATCTGAATTCATGCAAATACTATACGTTTTATGCAGATTTTAATTGTATTATCTCTGTTATCAGGGATTCTGAAATCACAGAAGCTTTATATATTTTTCTCAATGGTTTAGTCGGTTTTATTCCGCTATCCTCTCTCTGTTAACTTAGCTTGTGATCATTAAATGGTAAAGTTTATGTTTTAAAAACCTAAAGGTACAATTTTTGCAATGCTTATGAAGTTTCCACTTATTTCGATTTCAGTTTTTTACTTGCAAACCTTGACCTAAGGAATGTCTCTTGCAATATTCCCTATGAATCACTCTCATTCCATAAAACAGCAGGTGCTGGTCGTAGTTGGCTCGCACTTTGCCGTACAGAAACTTCAGCTGGTTTTTTATTCTAAATTACCTTTCATTGGATTCAGTGGATTAACGATCACGATAATTTAAATGTTCAGTTTTACTTGTCGAGATACGAGTTTGAATAAATAATTATTCAACTGCCCCCCTTTATTAATAAATAATTTTAAAAAATAATCAGATGATTTTTAATATTACACATTTTACTTTTCCACAAAACGAATTATTAATTATGGTAATCTTGAACAATCAATCTTGAGATGCTGACGGATCTAATTGTTGTCTGGCCTTGTAAGTAAAAAAGTGACTTTTACTTGGATGTTTGTCCGGCCGTCTGTCCAAGCTTGAGACTAAACAACCGATATCTTTGATTAAATTTTGTCATTTAAGTTGGGTTTTGGAGCCTTTTTTATGGTAAAAGAATCTTCAAATTGTTTTTTAATCAGTTGTATCGATTTTTATAAAATGGCATACAAAAATAATCCGGAAATTACACAGCTAAACATGTAGATCACTAAGTTCAGAAATATCCAATTCTGGAATCATCTGAAAGATTAAACAATTGGCTTAATGCCTCAAAACACGATTACCAATTTTTACTAAATATTTTGTATATGTATTAAGTACATAAATAGTCATTTTGAATTTAAAAATAATACTAGAAATAATAGTATTCGAATAAATTGAAGAAAAAAATAAAAATAAACACGACAACGTCTTGTTTGTTCGATTTCTTTTTGAAATATAAATTACTTTCATTTAAAACTTGGAATACTGACTTAAATAATTATTTATTACAATATGATCAATATCTTATAAACAGATTTTTCAAATACAATTTTTGCACATTTTTTTATTTTACAAGTGGAGCTTCGCAAACAGAAATTAGGATTTTTGTGAAATAGCAATATATACATTTTGTCTCGGTATTTGATGATTTTGTTGAGCAAAAACTGATCAACATGGCTTAAGTTGGTTTTAAGAATGTTTAATTTTGATTCATTTTTAATATTGTTTTTACCAAAAAGTATTTTTTAACGAAAATACTTGAGAAACGAAAAATGGTCATATAGACAAACGACACAACTGCCAAAATTCACAGGTAGTTTAGCCCCCACAGATTTGCAGAAACACATACGGTAATAATATATAAGTAAAACACTTTTTCTTGTATCAAGAAGACCTAAAACATGTATATTTATTGAAATCATATTCCTAATAGTGAGAAAAAACTGTTTGTTTAATTGAATTTAAAATCTTGCTTGTTCCTACATATAATTCGCATTCGAAGAAGAAAATAAACACATACAGTAAAATGTGGACTAAATAACGATCGAAGTGTTAAAAGATAGGGCAGCATATGATAAAATGTAACGACTCTTGATTGGTAGAAGTGATAAGCACCTGTGAAGTTGTAAAACCCCGGCAGAAGACTTCGATGTACTTCGTTTATAACCTAACTTCGTTTTATATGTTCTCGGTAGATTTCTGTACAGATTAATTCAGTAATAATTAATTACAGCCATACAAAACTAGGAAAACGTTTACTCGATACGGTTTTTATTACAATAATAATACATTTTTAAAGTACTACACAAATGTCACTTATAGTATTAAAAACAGCTGACTACGTGGGTAATTAACAAGAGTTTGCTGTGTATTAATAATGTAAGATTGAAGCCTATACAGGTTTCCAGTATCTTATCTTTTGTTTTATCTAACAATCGCTTACTGTAAGTAGCATTACTTTGAAGCAATTATTCAGGATATCAGATTCCAATTTGCTGATTAGAAACTTTTACAAACTGACATGGCCATGCGTACAATATTACAGTAATTCCAAGTTTTTATCTGCAATATTAAAACGTTATTTTAATAACCATTTGTTAATAACAATTACGTAAATGGGTATTACTACTGAAAGTCATATAAGTAAGTAACTTTAATTTTACCTTCTTCTTCTTCTTCTTCTTCTAAGTTCATGAATTAGCCTGTTCCATAAACCACCCAGCAACAATGAATATTTATTAGCTCAAATGGACAAAGTTTCAAATGGACGAAGAGCATCACAGTAATGGTCTGACTCGGAACCTGAAAATTGATCCTAACTACTGGATTACTTTTTGAAGAGGAGGGTTGAAAATATATTTGTAGGTTATATTTACATTCGATAAATTAAACCTGTTTCATACATAAATCATTAACCAATAAATATTGAGTATAAGCGAAGTCAAGAAGAATTACTCGATTGACGATTGAATTGCTGCAGTTGCAGGTGACACATGACTCGTAACAGACGATTTTCCTTTCCGTTTCCTGTCTTCAAGAAACAATATTCGTCCTTATTTCCTGATTCGCAACAACTACCTGTTACAGTTAAAATAATTTCAGTATTCCATTTATATTCGTATTGCAATGAAGGTGAAGAAGTCACTGGAAAAGGTGAAACGGACAAGAGAGATTAACTAGCTCACACAAAAAGTAGCAGAGGTGATATATCTATTAAAAAAATGTATTATTATATTTTATGAAGAAAGACAAAAATGATAAAGATATGGCAAAAAAATGGTTATGTAGTCGTAATCCAAAATAGACTAAAAACGTTCTTAAATTCACTTTGTATAAATCTAATTTAGTGTTCAATTGAAAGACTTGGTGTTGTAAATACAAAATATTAATATTATAGATTGGACATAAGACTTGATTGTCTATGTATGATTACATTGTGTGAAATATTACATTCTCAATATATTTGCTAATTAGAAGCCAACGATCTGATCTTTGATATATTTAACATCTATACAATTTACTTAGCAGTTGTACATAGCCTTTATGGCAGCACTGAAATTCTTTCTTATATTTATAGTTTTGAATTATATAAAAGACTGCACAGGTGTAATTAAATTGCCTAACCTAACCTGTTTTTCAAAGACACGAGCTTGTCGTCATTTTGAAGAGAAATCTTAAAGATAATTTCAAAGTTTCTTATAATTATAGGCAAGCTGTCGCGCCTTGTGTTCACACATCTGCGACATTCAAGGGTGCAGATAAATAACCAGAGTTGATTGTAGAACACATGCCGAGGTCCCGAGGGCCTTGACCGACTGGTTTGAGGTGATCCACTTCTGGTAACCTGTAGCATGTTTCCAGTAACCTGTTAGCTGTTAGGATGGGTCCCTCTAGACATTTAACTATCTGTCAACAAGAGATTAAATGACCAACTGACCGATAATAATCTGCAGGAAATATGTCCGAAGACGGAGCGACTACACCTACAGCAGAGACTAATCAAAATTCAAAACCGCAGTTCGTGGAATACATTTGGTATCTTTATGCGAAGGTCGTTTCATTTCCTAGAAAGAACATCAACAAATTCAAAATAAGTTGTCAAATTTATTACGCGGATGGAAAGACAGGAGGAAAAAGAATTTTAACCAATTTTTAAACATTTAATCAAAATTCAAAATCGTATTTCGTGAAATAGGACTTTGTAGTTTTGTCCATAGGAGCTGTTCTTAAAAGGAAAATGTAAGGAAATTTAAATAAGGTGACACATTTATTAGGAAAACTGTTGCGAAAAACACTATCCAATTATTTCCTAGTGACTATTCCGATACCTAAAGGAGACGTAAGTAAGTTATGTGAACTTATTTTTTCTAGAATAAAGCAAACTAAGTACTTTTATATAAAAACTCGTTCATTACATTTGCATCTACAAATATTTTCTTCTTAAATTCTGACTAACTTATTAAAATTGACTAAGAATTTGCACCTCAATACAATAATTCAGACTATACAATATTTGTATAGGGATTAGAAGCTAAAATTTTGTCTCAGTTAATCCTGATAACTCAGGATGAACCCCAACGTTCATGTGAACGTTTCCTCTAGAGGCAACGATTGTCTTTAATTAAAAGAATGGAGTTCATTTCTTGATTAATATGAATAAAAAAACGCTTCAACTACCTTAATTTCTTCCTTTATAGTATTATTACTAAGTCGTCATACCGTACGTAACAAAGAGTATTTAAGGCATATTTCAGCACTTTGAAAATTCGGATGCTTTTAAAGTTTGTGTTACTTGCATATCCCAACTTTCTGTGCAATATTTCCAAAGACTTCACCCTTGTTTGTATATTAATAGTTTATTATGTATTAACAGTTTAAAGATGTGACCAACCAGACAATACATCTTTCCGTTTATATATATATATATTCCGCAGGGTGCAGACTAGATGCACCTATTGAGAGGATTTAGACGTCCCTCGCGGTACCCGAATCTAACACGCACTTACACTTACAACACAACACTTAGGACTTTCTTTACACTCACTTACATTTAGGTAAGCGATAATAACGTCAATGAAATTTCCGCTTTTTAAATATATATATATATATATATATATATATATATATATATATATATATATATATATATTAGATAAATAGGAAACCTTATTTTTGAAACACGTTTTTTGGTATTTTATCAGCTGGTAACGTAGTATAGTTAAAACAGTATTTTGTCTTTGATGCAGCTTTATAGGTGATTTGAGAAATCTAATCCAAGTAATTTTTTTTATAGTTTCAAATAGGTCACCGTATAAAATATTAAAAAAGGAGTGAAAAATATTTTAAATAAAAACATTTGTAGCATTTATGTACTGCCTTTTTGAGTGTGCACAACTATAGTGAGTAAACAGTTTGAAAATTTTTCATAAATTAAAAAAATCTATTATAAAAGCTATTTTCTGGGTACATTTGAACTTTTAAAATCATCACAAACAATTTTGATCAAATTCTACCCAAAGAAAACATAATCCTAAAATTATGGTTCGTGATACAGTATAACGAACAAATTGGATAACGGCATAACTTCTCAAAATTGAATTATCAGATTTATGACATATTTTTGAAAGTGTCAACAATGACCTTTGTGAAGTCAGCTTAACAAATCTTAGGACCTAAATAAAAAAATCAGAAGTAAAACGAACAATAAATAACAATAAACAATAACTATAAATAAATGTTGACTATTGCTGGGTGTTATTTTACTAAATTACTACAGCAACGTAAATTACTTTTATTTATTATTTAATACTTTGGAATGATTCGTTATTAGTAACATTCAACCGAAATGAGAGCAAATCAGAACCTATTTCTAATTACTGTTCAAAACTTCCTGTTTTTTTGCTGCCTTTAGGTTCGAAAATGATTTTTATGGCAATATTAGAAAGTGATAAAGTTTATTGAGCTATATCTTTAAATCAGTACCAGCTCTCTCAGTCTGTAGAAGAGCAGTAACCTGAATCCGTCAGAAAGAAGTAAACATACAACTTCCTCATCAGATCTACCAGCAATGACGTCCTCCGATCTTTCTTGTAGTTTATAGATCCTGTGATTCACTTCGGATCTGTTATTAGATACTTGAGCCGTACGTTAAACATTTATATTACTTTGAAATAGTAAATTGTGTTTCACTTAATGCCTACACAAATCAATTACCAGGTTAACAACTTGGGAGGGAAAGGTCAAAACGGCTGAAAAATATGACTTCCTGTTTGTGTTTGTCTGAAGCAGCTAGACGGTATTCGGTCAATTATTGAAACGTGTAATGTAACACAGTTAACTGCCCACCAATTCACAGTATAAAGCACCACCAGCGCGTAAATTTGTCAAACGAAATAAATGACCTAAGCGTCATAATTAATAATTATTAATTATTAGAACACTTATTGTAACTAATAAATAATAAACACATAATTAATCATTATTTGTTATAATTACATTTTTTATTATTAGTTATTAATCAATTAATTAATAATTAATAAATAATTATGTATGGAGTCACGTGATACAATTTACACGTGATTTATCACGTGATACAATCACGTGATACGTAATTTACAAAACGAGGCAGATTTATAAATATCAGATAAGCAGACAATAATATAAATCTTTCAATGTTTACAACAAAAAATACTAAAATTATTTATTCCTAAACACAGTATTTTACACAATTTTTAAAATTCAACTACGTAGGGCCTACTTATTTATACAGATTTATTTGTAATGTTTTTAAAGATTTCGAAGGCCGCGTTTAGAAGCTGTCAAACAGATTTTCTAAAGCGTAACGAAACTTGTTCCAGATGAATATAAATGTGTGTGCTTAGTTTGTATTTACGATTATATTAATCCGTACAGAATAACACAGAGGGAAAATTTACGAGCAAGAACCATGACGAAGAACAATAGGTTACAATTTTGACGAACCATCGGCCATTCAGAAACGGTTGTGTCGGACATATATATATTTAAGTAATTAATTTCTTGGTATGATCAAACTATCAGGAAATAAATAAAATTTTAGAAATTATATTTGTTTTTCTTAGAAATATTAGAAATATTATAATTCTTATTTGATAGCTTTCAAAAAGGGCAACAGCAATAAGATTATGTTTTGTTTGTACTAATGTTACAATTGTTGAAATAGGCTAGATTTTGTTTCACTTTAATTTTGTTAACTTCTCAAAATATTATTTTTTACAAAATCTTCGTGCATAAAATTATTGAAGACAAACGACAGCAGCAACATAAAATATTCACGACCGTATATCTTAAAACGTTTTTATTTTTGGGTCTGCGCTAGGTTTTAATAATGCTTTGAAAATTTCTGTAGATAAATATGCTCGTTTATACGTTATAATTATTTACTAGTATAAACGTATTAGTAATTACTAATTATCAAAATACATTATTTATTAACATTACTGATAATTAAACAACGTAAAATTAATTATTTAAACCGTAATTTAACAAAACGTAATCAATAAATATTTTAAGTAGGTTACAAATTAACAGCCTGTGTTGATTTTGTTTATAGGCATGCAATTTTTTACATCCATAAGGACTGATAAAATACATGTTTTTCAATTATAAACGTCCGTTTTTGTTTAAAAATATGCTGAAGTTAATTGACTGAGATGGGATGTACGTAAAACAAGTCCCGTTACACCTGAGCCGAAAATCAAGTTAAACAAGTTTCAGAAACAGCAACGTTTCATTTCTCATTGACAGACGATTTGCATTCAAACAGAACGGCTTTCCTTCATTTATTGCTAATGGATTAGTTTCTCTAGTTCTATAGGTTGGTATATTTTTATGACTATTTAATAACTGACCGAGCGGAGCGAAAACTATTTCAACCGACCGTTCGGAATTTGGTTTGTGTGTTTGTTACACAGTTTTGGTCAGACTGATTGTTTTAAAATTTGGTTAGAAGATATTATGACTTATGTTTAACATTCTATTTACTTCCGTTTCAAGATGGCGGCCTCTGATTTAACGACGTCGTGTGTACGCAATTTTAATTAAACGCATTGGCCTAATTGTTTTGAAATTTGGTACAGAGATACCTTTTATAAAGCCCGAAAGACTTATGTTTATGATTTTTTCCCATTAACTTTCTCTTCAACGTTGACAGTGTAGTTGCTGATTATTTCCTGTAATACTGGCTGGACGGCAAAACCTATCATAATTTTGATCGCTTATTGGAGAAAGTGCATATTTTCAAAAAATTTGTTCCAGTAACATTTTTCGTAAATATTACGGTGCTGTCGTGGAGCGTTCTGAATATTTATTAAGAATATACTGTACTGCGAGAGATACTTTTCTTTGAACTACTGGTAAATATTAATGAACTGAAAGTTATATAAGGTAGCCCACTAGCTGAATACCGAATCTTTACTAAGGTGTTATAATGTTTTGTTTAGTCAATAATTATTACAAATCATTATGAATTGTTATGATTTTAATAATTCGTTTTGACGAGTGAAACTGTAAAAAACCCTGAACATAAACCTATTGTGTGTGTAATGCAAAGTTTCATGACAATTGAGATAGTAGTTCAAATGTTTATTTTGGACAAATACATCTGATTTTATAGATAACATAAGCCTATATGAGAAAAGTGTTTTGTCGTATTAATTATAGTACATTTGTATACAAAAGAAAACATTTAGAAATAAATAGGAACGTCAGTAAATTGTACAGTTATGCAAATACTATTATTATTTTTATACAATTGTATACAAAAAAAAGACATTTATAAATAAATAGGGAAGCCAATAAATAATAAAGTAATAACAATACTGTTTATTATTTTACACAAATTAGTTGCTAAACACAAGTATAATAAGTAAAATTAATAACGATTTTATTTACCTACAATAATTTATAAAAGATGTAGCAACGATACTTTTAACTTTCAAATTATTTCAGAAATAAAGATAAACATGTCTGCATGATTTTTCTGTTTATTTTTTAAGTTGATATGGTCATATTTTTAAACGTAATACTCGTATATTTGAAAAACCTTTTTTTAAATAAAATTACAAGAAACATTGAACTGTCTAAAGGAAATTTTTAAATACCCTTTAACAATAAAAAAGGAAAAATAAATGACACATTTTAATCAAAGTCAAATGTGCAAAATAATATGTCTCGTTTACGTGATAAAAGTGAATGAACAAAAATGTAAACAACTTTAATAAAATCACATCCATGAGATGAATAATTTTATATTTTACAATAGTATTTATTATAAGGATAAAAAAACTATCTCTGACTGTCGTAAAATTCATATATATATATATATATATATATATATATATATATATATATATATATATATATATATAGGGAAGCCAATAAATTATAAAGTAATAACATTACTGTTATTATTTTGCACAAATTAGTTGCTAAACACAAGTATAATAAGTAATATTAATAACTTTTGTATTTACCTACAATAATTCATAAAAGATATGGCAACAATACTTTAAAGCTGTAAGTTATTTCAGAAAGATAACTTAGTCCATCTATCAATATATCTATGAAATGAAAGCGTTAGTTGGTTGCACATCCTATGACGCACTCCAAAATCCAAAAATCACTTGCTCTTGTGACAGTTGTATCAATCTTGCCTTAGTCCAAATCAAACAGTTTTATCCTGTCCAACTGTCGAACTTGAACTGAATTGTCGAGAACTTGTAGCATCTCGATGTTATGGTGCTTATGCAGTCTTTCTTCATGCTTCCTAGCAAATCGCCGAACCTCTTCATGAACTGTAGCAATTTGTAAATCCTTATGAAGATCATCATTGCGTATGTCCCATGGGACATTAATAATGCCTCTCAGTACTTTATTTTGAAACGTTTGAATAATTTTAATATTGCTGCTTTTCGTGCAGCCCCAAAGCTGCACACCATATGTCCAGATGGGTTTTAGGACTTGTTTATAAAGTAATAGTTTATTGTGCACTGACAACTCAGAATGCCGCCCAAGAAGCCAATGCATTTTTCTTAGTTTCAGATTCAGTTCATTACGTTTCTTTTTGACATGTACCTTCCAGCGCACTCTTGCTTCCAGTGTCATGCCCAAGTATATTGCATTATTATCTTGTGGGATCACTTGTTGATTGATAACCACGGGAAGATATTTGAATTTTCTGTTAGTAAAAGTAACATGAATAGATTTTGTTTCATTCTGCTTTATTCGCCATTTTTTAGTCCAGTCACAAATTCCATTGAAAGCTATCTGCAGCCTTCGAGAAGACTCATCAATGCTATTTCCTTCTGACTGGAACATCACTTGTATAAAGCAAGTATAAGAAAGACCCCAACACACTTCCTTGTGGAACTCCGGATATATATATATATATATATATATATATATATATATCATTGTTTGATTGTGTGCTAATATTTAAGCGGCCATTATAGTTAGACCCAGAACACGGGAAGAAATAACGAAAGGTTTATATATATATATATATATATATATATATATATATATATATATATATTAACACACTTAATATTAACACGTTTAAATATTAACACACAATCAAACAATGATAAATCACATCTAAGTTGTCCTACAAAATTATTGTTTAAACATTCAGATCAGTCAGAGGACGGTATGGTAGTTTCTAAGTGTTACATATCGAGTTGTTCATAATTTAACGCATGCCTGCTTTATTTTTGTTTGTCGTCGGAGAGGTTGATAAGATAGGATGCCTTCTTCTTGTTACTATTAATTATTAAAGAAATATCCAGTTGAAGGTTAGGCTCCCTGCGGAGAGCTTCCAAGTTGCTGCTCTGCCTCAGTTTCCAAATAAACGTCTCGGATAAAAAATGACGTCGTTATAATTTTATTTATTCCCAGAAACAAAACAAAAAAAAAAACATTAACTTCAAATTAATGGCCCTGTAATCTAATACTTCTGTTCACTTAAAAACTTAAATTACACATTTTTGAATGTAATTTTAATAGCTGCTGGAATCTTCTGTTGAAGTTTGCGAGTTACTTATATGTGTTGACGATTTTAATTTCTCTTTTTAACGATTTTTAACGACCTAAATAATGAGGTAGTTAAATAGTTTACGTCATATATTGGGTAATCACAGTTCCTTACTTTAATATTACCTTCGTCAATTCTACTTCTGTTGAAGCGTTTCGGAGAACTTCCATCTTCAAAAACTATATCTATACTCCAAGAGTATAGATGAAGGTTCTCCGAAACGCGTCAACAAAAGTAGAATTGACGAAGCTAGGGAAGGCAGATCGTTATACTCAACATAGTGACAATAATCCTAGCAGAAAAGAAGAATATAAAAAGAAATCCTAATTGTTTTATATTTACTCAAAAATTTATTTAATATTTCATTTACTGCCGGAACTGTATAAGAAAGTACAAAAATAATAGCGCCACAAAGCTATCTTGCTGACGTGATGGAAGCGAAATTCCAACAAAAATTATTTTTATTGTTCACATTTTTTGAAAATTCAATGTACTCACAATATTCAGCAATAACTTTTGAATATATTAGCATTTTAAGTTTTCAATTGTATTCGTATTTGTTCACTTACTTATTTTTCATCTAATTAGAGAATTTAAAATGCTGATTTATGCATATTTTATGCTGATCACGATTTGATATAAGAATTTCCAAAAGTCGTACGGTAAAAATGTGAAGGATTTTTTTACGATCTGAAATTCCACCATTTAACAGATTTTGCTAGGTGACATTATATAAGCTATTAATAAAACCGATTTTAGTGTCAAGTTTGAAGAAAATCTTACCAAAGTTTAGAAAGTGAGTCAACAATTTCTAGAGAACATCCTTCAAAAAAGACGAGATTGTTCAAGCCCAAGCACCGCGATCGGCTGACCTATTGTGCAACTAAACCTTTTGAATACTGGTTCAGCAGATTCGTACCCTTAATAAGTTGTAACAATCCACTGACTAGCTCATTCTGCCCAAGGTCCTGGGAACCAAAAACCTTTAGCCTCCTACTAGCAGGAATCTTACAATCATAAATGTGTCCTGCACTTTCCTCCTCTTCCCTGCACAACCTACGCACGATTTCTTCGTGGTACGTCCCTAGCTTGTTTATATCCTCCCTTAGACCACAGGGTCCTGTAATAAGCCCTATGATTTTCCTGAGTTGTGCTCTACCCAAGACATCAAACGCCCTTATAAGCCCTCCATAAGCAACCTTGCATAAGAGGCGTTTGTTATGGGAATATCCATGAAGATAATAATCCAAGAGAATACTATCTTGTCTAGTGTTGCTTCTTAATCCACCTATTGATAGCAGACCTGTCCAACGACAAAGAAATACGAGAAATACCTAAACCCAGCTCTGGTACGATAAACGCAAATGCAGATCCCAGTTCAACCAGTCGGACTGCCTCCTCATTACCCTCAACACTTTTATGCATCAAAACCTAGCGAAGAATAATCTGGTTATCCAAGGACAGAGCGTTGAGGTTCTCCCGTCATTTCCAGATCTGCTTGGACCAAACTGTAGGAACCCAGAGTGATTTTATTGTTGCCTGACCATCGGTATGTATAAAAGAATACGAGCCTTCTTAAAGCACCGGTTGAAGTTCTCCCGAACACAGTCATTGGCTATTACTTCAGCCTAGAAAACTGTTTTATCTCGGTCTCAGGTAGTACACCCCAGCATCAGTGCCTGTCTTTGAACTGGAGCCATCTGTATAACATACTAGGTCTCCAGACTTTCCCTTCAAATGTATAACACGCGATCTCCTCTCCCTTCAAATGTCAACGACGTTTTTAAGAGGCTCACTCTGAATAAGTGCCACTTCAATTTTGAATGAAAATCCTCTCAAAACACTGTATAAATTGTAAATTCACACAATATATAAAATAGCTTACATTATATAAATTTGACTTTTTTAAATTTTGTTTATAACTTTTGAATCAAGAACTATTTCATGAAAGCTATTTTAAGAATTCCTAACTAAATGTATAACCATATATTTATAATAATAATATTTATATTTATATTATTTATAATATAAATATATATTTATAATTATAATTAGTAGGATGAACAGCAGTAGACTTACTAGGCGGATCTTTGCTTTCTTCAGAGATCGGAAAACGAAGAGTAATTGGTTCAGGCGGGTCCAGGAAGACTTAACTGAGCTGGCGATATCAGATGAGATGATTGACGATGTACTTAAACTGCGAAAACTTTTACATAATGAAAACCTAAGGTTCCAAGAAAAACCAACATCTAAAAGGGGCGGGGCAGTCTCGGATGAAAGAAGGAAGGCAGCCTCGGATAGAATGAAGCAGTATTGGATACAGCGGAGGGCAGCTAACGCACATCAAAGTAATTGATTTGGCGTACCCCAAAGTGGGTGATCCGGATGAAAGAAGAAATATATATTTATATTTATAATAATAATATGATGCCATCTGTTTTTTTGTGAGGGACACGTGGTTAGCGCATCGCAACTCTTCTCTCACCTAGCAACCACGTCCGGATAGGTCGTCACGAAATCACTGCAGTCGTATTACATAGAAAACTCAATTTTTCTGCTTTTTAAGTTTTTAATCTGATTCGGGGTTGTAATAAAAGGACAGCAATTCGTTGGGAACACAAAATAAAAGTAAATTAATGTCGCACTTAACACCACTGACCCCTTGTTTACGACATATGTTCTGAAATGACAACACGATGTAGGACTTAAAAACTTTGATTTTATAGTACTGAGTTTAGTTATGTTAACATGCTGTAGGAACCACTAAATCCAGGATAAAAGTTATAAAAAACACAATTAAAACTACGTGGCGCATTGTCGCCTGTCGCCATTAAACGACGTGCCCAGCGATGCACGCACAAGCGCGCGCGTACACACACACACACACACACACACACACACACACACACTACGTGCAGCAAGCACATTCCGTCAGAGTAAAAAATAAGAATCGTTAAAATACTTTAAATTTTTATTTTTTATTAGCCTACGTATAGCTTATTCTGATGATTTTACTTTTACAAAATCTGATTTTCTAAAAGTGTAAATTTTTTGGGGGTTTTAAATAACCGTCATTTTTAAGCAGATGAACATATTTTACAGGGTAATTAATTTTTTACAAGCCATATATTACTAAAATTAGTTTCGCACAAGTTTCGTTTTTGCGTAATGAAATGTTTGTTTACGTGATCATATTGCTGGTTTTTCGAAATTCGTTTTCATTGGTCAGCAAGACACAGAGATTCTAATTTGATTGTATTTATAGCAATTTTTTTTTTTGAAAAATGTGCTACTGAATCCTCATATCTAGATCTATTTATGATTGGCCGTTACAAATTACAAATATTATGATGTGTGTGTGTGTGTGTGTGTGTGTGTGTGTGTGTGTGTGTGTGTGTGTGTGTGTGTGTGTGAGAGAGAGAGAGAGAGAGTTTGTTTTCGAAATTCTCGTCCGATGGGATAAAAACTTATCAGAATAAACTATTTTCTTAACCTTACATGGACCAAGGGAGAGTCAATAAATGACTACACTTTTGAAAAACGTCCTAAAAATGAAAGCGATATTGTAAAAAATTTGAACAAATATTTTGTGTTAGAAAACATTTATTTTACATACGCTATCCATTTCAAACGTCTAGCATTTTTGTTTTTTGTTTTTGTTTGCCGTAAAAAGTAAGACGTAGACATTTCGTGACCCTACTTCGGTCCAACTTGTAACGCAATAAGTAACAGCTTTGAAAATAACTGTATTTAATAAACTTCTATTACTCCCGGTTTACTTAATTTTATTCACTTTCTATATAACAATAGCAGTGTTTCCAAGTATATATGTATTACCACTTTTTTCACTGTCACAGTTGGTACAACTGAAATTGTTTACTCATATACCACATGTGTTGTGCGTGCCGCCTTTATGAAGATGACAAAAATAAACTGTGTAAAAAAACATTGTTTGTTCTTCATGTGACAAGTATGTTTTGGGGGAACACAGTGACAAGTCAAATATTTGTTACAATTGTAAAACAGATCCAGAATTACCAGATTAGTTCAGTACATAGACAAATTTAAAAATGATGATTCTAACTATAAGTCTCCGCAGGGAGTGCAGACTGGCTGCACCTATTGAGAGGATTTAGACGTCCCTCGCGGTATCCGAGTCTAACAAACACTTACACTTACGACTTTAACACCTTACACTCACACTTACATTTAGGTAGGCAATAATAGCCTCAATGTGCTTTTCGCCTTAAAATAAAAAAATCTAACTATAGGCCTAAGTAGTTTGTAAAATATAAATAATATTTTTAGGAAACCTTAATTAAATATATTTCTTTAATAGGTAATACGTTTCAATTAACATTATTTTTATAAATAAAACCTCTCGAAACTCCGTGTGGCCATTTTTTTAACCCTCTCTTGGTCCTTGATGTTACCGAAAAAACCTTGTTCCATCTGGGGTTAAGCTTGGACACTTTCTTCATCCAGCACAAATTGCTCAACACTTTCAATATGGCGGCTATTCAAAATCGTAAACTTGTCATCTTACAGGTTTTTGAAAATCTGATTTCAAAATCGTAATCAACTTAAAAAACTGCAACAATTATTATTTTAAATTCCATTGAAAATATTATCTGGTAGTGATTAGGTTTATTTGGTATTTTAAATAATTTAAAATTTATAAATGCTACGTTTTATGGTAAAATCATGTTTACAAAAGAGGGTTGGGTAAAATAAAATTCTGATATATTTACGTTTTGAAAATTTACTTCCATCACATTAGCTGTGAGCCGCGATTATTTTATATAACTCGACTTCAATCGATTTGTCAATATTCTTACTGTTTTCACGACAACTAATAAGGCCATTGTTAATCCAAAATTACAAATGGGATTTTTATCTTTTTTTTAAATTTTTAGATAATTGTCTTAGTTAAATACTGCGTTATTTAATTCCGGATTGCCAGCAACTATGTATGCTGTGTTTTGATGTAATTGTGGCCTAGCCAAGGCTAAATGTTTGTCTAATTTACACGGGGTGTAGCTCAGATAAAATGCAATCAATGGGCGGCGAGTAGCGCCAGGGTAGCGATAAGAAAATAGTAAAGGACAAGTTCACATTTATCTCAACAACACTGACCACCGTTTGCATTGTAAACATTCGCATACTAAGCGTAACCCATTCATTAGCTGTAATAAACATAGGAATATCGTATAATAAATAAAGAACTTTGCCTAATTTATTTTCGCACATTGGTCAATTTCAAAATTTCGAAAAAAAAATCTGCCATAGTCAAAATAAATAAGACCTTTTAAAAAATAATTTTCCTTCTAAATTATGGTAGGTTTTTAGTAGAGAATATAAAATGCCCTAATATAACCTAAAAAATATACATTGTTACTTCTTTTTGTTACAAAATTTCCTTAACTCCCGATAGTGTTCACGGTTTTCTCCCTGCACCCTCTAGTCACGCAAATCCTAGTTCTGTCACTGGTCATTGAAAGTGGTTAGTCTTAAATTATGATTTGGTAAAGGTCAGTTATTCCAAAATTCATCTTAACTATGTCACGAAAAGTTATTTTGTTATAAAAAATATTTATTGAAATTCAAACACAGATTATCAAAATACACAAGTAAATCAAAATACAAGTTATAAAAACATACACAATTGCGTTAAAGTGTTCAAGGTTTCTACGGCAACTTTACACTGCTCATCGACTTTGGAAAACATTAATAAACATATTTTAACAATAAGAAAAACCAGCTGTTGTACAAAAATCCGGTGTTACTTGAACACAATTGACGTAATCTTTAGTTGCAATTGGTGGACGTTTGATCAAACGTTTTAATTTCGTGAATGAAGATACCCTCTCCGAAGATACGCTTAAGTATATTTTTACCGAAACTAAATCTTCTTATATTCTTTAACTGACTATATGGAGTACCTTTGTATAGCCGCTAAAATAAATTCAATATAGATTGTTTTTCTTTTCACAAAGAAACAACAGCCTTTGAATTCGTCGCATGCTGCTGAATGTGCCGTGAAATTCAAAATGCAAATTGTGCGTATTTTCGGCGCCTGTGACAGCGCTTTACAATGGCAGAAAATGTTTAACTTTCAAAATAGTTAGAATTTGTATTCGTTCCGCTGAAGCTATAACTCTGACAAGTGTCAGCGCTACCTGGCTGCCAGCTGACAGGGATGTCTGTCTGTCTGTCTGTAGGCCGTCACTCAGTCACAGTGCAATCTGAAGATGATATTTATTGCTACTTCTCCACAGCTATGAGCTTCGGTTTAAAAGGAAATCTATGATTTTACTGCAAGCATTTATAAATTTTAATTTAATATTTTGTTAAATAAAATTGTTGTCTAATACTTTACGGATAATAATTATTAACGAATTTCAATTGGAAAATTAGCTACGGTCATCACGGTAAAACCCAGATCCGGGAGGATGAAATATGTGTCAATATTTGTGTGTGCACACACACACACACACACACACACACACACACACACACACACACACACACACACACACACACACACAAATTAGCTTATACTGTGAATTTTAAGGCAATGACAAATGTAGCACAATAGCTAATTTTGTAATTGTTCTTAATGTCCTAGAATTGTCGCCTAAGCTTTTTATATTGGCACTGTATCGTAATAATATCTAAATTTAAATTAAATAAAATTCAAATTCTAAGTATAGGTAGTAATTATTCAGTCAAATCTCTATTGCTAATTGGAACAAATAACATCATAACCTTGATTGAGAAAAATCTATAATAGACCTACAATCGAGAAAGATGAATAGCTGCATTAGAATCATCGAAAATTGAATAATATAGACACCGGATTTGGCTAAATTAGGTATCACAAAACGAAACTTTAGTAATTATAATCAAGAAGAAACGATAGCAGCTAAACTTCAAGGTATCTATTTAATCAATCCCAACAATGATTCCATTTTATATCAAATAAACAACTACATCATTCATAAAAAATGAAAGGAGAAAATCCACAAGATGCTTCTGAACTATATCTTCGATTGAGTCAACGGCCAAAATACTCAATCAATCTAAATAAATTGGTTTAGAAATAATTGAGACATATATAAAAAATGTTACAATATACAGTGATTACAGCAATCAACATTTGGACAATTGTCATTTACGGAAGCCTTCTTCTTGGGATAGGCCTAATCTATATTGTGTCTAGACGATTTTGGAAGAATGATGAACGCCCAACCATCACTGAACCATCCCCGATAGTTTCGCTTAGAATGGAGGAGTTATAGTGCATTTTAGGTTAAGACAATGAACAATCTAATAGAATCTTGCATGCGTTCTTAATTCCCTAGAATTAGCTTTTGGCATTATCAATGTATTGTAACAAAGTTTTGTTAACTTTAGTTTAGTAGAGTCTGATTTAGTGTGTGCATATTCACAGATCATTTCTGGGCACAAGAGTTGAGCCTACCTTATTATTTTATTAATTTTCATAAATACTTTATTAAATAACTCAATTAGGCTGTCAAGATTGGTTGCTAGATGTAGGCTACTTCCAGTAAAGATGTTTTGTCCTAGCAATAATAGCCTATACAAACATTTTGTATTTAAAAATAAACTTTAAATTAAATAATGATAAAATAATTTTTTTAAATAGGCCCTAATTATAATAATGTACTTTGTTATACTCAAATGCAAAACGGAATTAAAAGGTGTAATAGAATTAAATAATATATTACTTTAAATAGTGTATATTTTTTTAAAGACATACCAATAAATAATTTTTCGACAGGATACTTAATTTAAAAAAAAAACGAAAAGCGTTTCTCTCATTAAAAAAAATGTTACTAGCATAAGGTAATTTAAAAGTATTTAACATTTTTGTATTAGTCAAAATAAATTAGACGAAGAAATTTTAAATGATTCAGTAGTGAAAAGTATATAATATATTTTTAATATAACATATAAAACTATGTTCAGTATAATGATCTGCCTTCCCTAGCTTCGTCAATTCTACTTTCGTTTACGCGTTTCGGAGAACCTACATCTTCAAAAACTATACCTATACTCAGTATCTAAAGTTTTTTGAAGATGTCAACAAAACGAGTCAACAAAAGTAGAATTGACGAAGCTAGGGAAGGCAGATCATTATAGTGAACATAGTGACAATAATCCTAGCAGAAAAGAAGAAGAATATAAAAAGAATTTTAACATATAAAACATTACATGCATATAATTTTTAAATTTACAGAATTTTAGTGATAACGAATAATCATTTTAAACGAAAAAAGTAAACAAATATCTGTAATAATAAATTAACATTAATTTATTTTGCTCGACGGCAATCGGCTCTCTCGCTGACGTGATGGAAGCGAATTTCCAAAAGCAATTTTACTATCTAAAATTCCGTTTTCACCAACATAATCTTTTAAATTGAATTGAAAGTACGAAATTGAATCCTGACGATTTCTTAATTTAAACGTCTTTTTGAAAATTCAAAATTCTAATTGATACAGTTCTTAACGCTAAAATGCTACGGTGAAATCAGATTTTTTTAAATATTTGAACCAAATAAGTTATAAAATTTAAAAAACCAGGAATGACCATTTTGAAACTTTCGAACGAATTTCGCTGAATTTTTATAAACTATAAAAAAATTGATTTTGTGCCAAGTTTGAATCATATCGGACTAAAATTGCGAACGTGAGCGTGCAAAATGTGATCTAGTGGTAGGCCTATCGTACGAACACCGTTCAACTTATTGCAATGTAATTATCAATTGTGTAAGATCTTTTAAAATGTAACATTCATTTAGGAAAAAAGTGCTCTTTCTTATTGGAGTAATCGTTATAGTAAAACCTACATCCAGTTCCTTAAAATTATCACCTTTCCTGATCTCTAGATCATATTTTTGAAGGGCTGTCAACATTTATAATACCTCTGTATTAGCACTTAGACCTAAGTGTTCGTAATTCTGTCCGATTTTATCCAAACGTGGCACAAAAATTTATTTTAGATAAGAGTTTAGAAAAAATTGTTAACCAGTGAAGCCCTTTCAAAAGTTTTAAATGCAACTTTTCTAGAAAGTAAAGAAATCATAATTTTTAGAGATCGTTAAAA
This sequence comes from Callitettix versicolor, assembly GCA_022606455.1. Lineage (NCBI taxonomy): Eukaryota > Metazoa > Arthropoda > Insecta > Hemiptera > Cercopidae > Callitettix > Callitettix versicolor. Next base: position 45,808,261 of record CM040191.1, read on the forward strand.
TTTGTATATATATATGTGTGTGTGTGTGTGTGTGTGTATGTATACACGTGCGTGTGTGTTTGTGTTTGTGTGTGCGCGTGCTTTCGAAATATTGGTCCGAATTGATTCAAACGGCATAGAAATCACTAGGTAATGGTAATATATTGAACGAGTTCGTTAACCAACGAAATTCGCTTGACAGTTTCAAAATGACGGCGATTTTAAAATCTAAAAAATTCATAGCTTTTTTATCTAACGTTTTTTTTGAAAATATGATTTCATCATAGAAATCAGCGTGAAAAACTACATGAAATTCTTTCATTTTTTTATTTAGGATTTTAAAAATTTGTCGAAATTAAGGAATTTAATCTGACGGTGATCAGTGTTCATTTCTGTATTTCGAATGAAATTTGAAAGTTTAAAATGCTAATATATGCAGATTTTAATGTTGATTATTACACTGAAATCAGAATTTCAAAAACGAGTAAGATAAAGAAAAAACACTTTTGGAAATCCGCTTAGTGCCGGGCTTACTTCAATCCTCCAATAATCTTGTAGCCTACATTATTGTTATTTGCCTCTTGACGTCACACTTTGTTTATTCCGGATAGGTAAGCAAAATAATAAAGTAATTCAAATAGCAACTCCAAATTAAGAAAATGTTCTCTACATCACCATAAAGGGAACGTGCTGGAAGCTATTCACCAGAAAAAAACGCATTGACGTAATAAGTCTAAACCAAGCACTTAACTAACAGTAATTACAAAGTACACTTATTAATATATATAATTGATCTCATTTATCGTTTTAATCTAAAGCTGCTTCAACGTAATGATTGTTCTTAGCGAGGTCATTAGCCACTTACTAATGTATTCAATTTAAATCAAGGGGTATTAAGTGCACTTAATTATTTATCCCAAGTTACAGCTTTCATGAACTTTAATCAATAATACGACTAAGGTAAAGTCCGAGACATTATCTCTGTATCTGGTGACCAGGGGCTCCGAGTTCCTGATGGTCGGCTGACACTTGGAGAGCGCATGCGCCAGCCAAATACTAATTAAAACGTGCTCCACTGCTTCGGTTGACAGATCCAATCAAATTCATTTATCATTATTTACAAATCACAGATTCTAATCTCGCAGCTTATAAATGGTTTTGAATAGTATGGCCTATGTCGTGGTATGTTGAGTAGATTTTTTTAAAATTACAGCTGACGGGTTGACTGAACAGTCAGCGAATAAAATTAATGTAAGAGAAGTAAAAATTGGCAACAGTTTTAATTTTAAATCAATGCGTTTTATTGGGTTAAAATTGTTAAAATGTAAATTTTCAGAAAACCAACTAATCACAAAATATGTATTTCTATATTTTCTGATAACTTTTTTAAAATCTGCTCTATAAATACGAAAAAATAAAATTAATATGCAACGGAAAATTGTTACGCTTTGGTGATGGAGGCAGTGAACATCTAAACAGCTGATTTTGTGCTACAGTTGTTCATTAGATAATAATATTTGAGGTTATGTTTATTTCCTTTGTTTTTCGAATGAACAACCTTTGTTTCCTTTGTTTTTTCCTTTACTAAACATGAATTTTATTCGTTATTATTTAAACCTTTATCTGTTCACGTCAAAGAATACAAACAACTAAAGTAATTAATTGTTTTTAATCGACAAAGTTTTGTTACTTATATTCTATAAGTTTAGGCGAATAAACATTACATACAAAAATCGAGAAATTAAAATAGCTTAGGTATACTTATTATTAATAATTCACTATCATTGAATTTAAATTTCACGTGGCTTAACAACGAACAAATACAATAAATGTTGAACAATACACAAAGCTTTTTGTACATTTTATTATTTTTCCAAATATTCTGTTACAAAATAAGTCAACATTGACAACGCTTTGGTTACATATGTTTAAATAAATCAAAAGTTTTCTTATTTCAAATAGCGTTATCAAATCAGGGTGTAGGTTGTGCAAAGTAGATACATTGCTGTATCCAAATCTCAGATAGTCTTTTACTTAATTACATTAATTAAGATTAATTCAGTACTTGTACTTTAGGGTTACTGCTCATTTCTTTTCGAGTAAAATCGTTTCTAAACCATGTAGGCTTTCACTATTTCTTGGCAAAATGAACCTATGTTAAAATAGATGTTAATAGTTATATTTAATACTTGTATAACTTATTAACGAAGCAATGTAAATATAAAGCATTATCTTTAGATTATTTAATACAATATACCTTACTTTGTTCTACTTTCGTTTTAAAAACTATAATCTATAAAATTATTGACTAAATTCTAACATTGTACCTTATTGAAGTATTGTATTTACAAATGAAACCTACCATACCCTGATTTTATATTACATACCTAAATTAGGCTACGTAATTTACTGTTTACCAAAAGCAGAGACTTTTATTTAATAGCCTAATTTACGTATTAGAACTGACCTAGGTTGTCTTACCGATTCTATTTTAAAAACTGATTCGGTCAATAATTATTTCAGTCTTGAATACAGTTAACTATTATTTTCAACAATGTTTTTTTAGCTATCAGCTATTTTGGTATACAATTAATTTTTTGTTACATATTCATTCAATGTTCTGCACTCTCACGGGGACATTTCATACTGCTCATGGAATTTTGTTTTTTCAAACCTTTTATCGGTTTTATTTTAGGTCTATTATAAAACCTTAAAATGGAAAACTAATTTCTGTTATTGAACCAAAAACAAAAACCAAACAAACCTATCATGTTTTGTCTTCTTTTTTATGTTAATTACAATAATTTGTTCAAAAATACGACAAATTAACATAATTAGTTTTTAACAATATAACCTAAAAGTTACTGTAACCTATCAGCTGTTCAACAAAATCAGCTGATCGTTACGAATTAATATAAAACTATTGATCTTTTGCTATAACTACCATCAATATAAATTTGTGCATTCGCTTCACGCGACGCGCAAAACCCACCAACCAGCCCTAAAACCTGAAACATTTAAAAATTATGAGGCTTGAGAATTGTCTGGTGTTCTGCTGAACCTGGAGGTATCCCATACATAGGCCTACAGTTTCAATAACATAGGTCCTTATTTGAACCTGGAGGTATCCCATACATAGGCCTACAGTTTCAATAACATAGGTCCTTATTTGAACCTGGAGGTATCCCATACATAGGCCTACAGTTTCAATAACATAGGTCCTTATTTGAACCTGGAGGTATCCCATACAGGCCTACAGTTTCAATAACATAGGTCCTTATTTGAACCTGGAGGTATCCCATACATAGGCCTACAGTTTCAATAACATAGGTCCTTATTTGAACCTGGAGGTATCCCATACATAGGCCTACAGTTTCAATAACATAGGTCCTTATTTGAACCTGGAGGTATCCCATACATAGGCCTACAGTTTCAATAACATAGGTCCTTATTTGAACCTGGAGGTATCCCATACATAGGCCTACAGTTTCAATAACATAGGTCCTTATTTGAACCTGGAGGTATCCCATACATAGGCCTACAGTTTCAATAACATAGGTCCTTATTTGAACCTGGAGGTATCCCATACATAGGCCTACAGTTTCAATAACATAGGTCCTTATTTGAACCTGGAGGTATCCCATACATAGGCCTACAGTTTCAATAACATAGGTCCTTATTTGAACCTGGAGGTATCCCATACATAGGCCTACAGTTTCAATAACATAGGTCCTTATTTGAACCTGGAGGTATCCCATACATAGGCCTACAATTTCAAAACCGATAGGAATGCTTAGCGTAATAATACATAAAAGATGATGTTTAAATGATTTATTTTCTTTACGCCAGTCAGATAAAAGCTAAAACTAATAACATAACTCGAACCGGTTTTTTAATGCGAGTTGTAGCGAATTTGTAACGCCGTTTTACAAAATGAGCTACTTGCGCCGAATTCATTGTTTTACAAAAATGCTAGTTTCTTTGATGTAACAAAATTACAAATTTGCTTCCGCCCTTCCATGATTATTTTTCAGTTTCTATTAGCCTATGTCTTATTTGTCAAGACATTAAATTTATTTTGAAAATTATCAGTTTTATCATAGGGCACCAGTTTAGTTGAATTATTTTTAAACAAAATAAGCAATTTTTGTTGAGAGATTCTAGTTCCCTACATGACAAAATATTACTCCTAACTGAGTAATAATAACCGATAGTTGTAGAATTAATTCCGTCTTCGGTCGGTGTCTTTAATGAGCTTGAAGTAAATCGGATATTCTCTTGGAAAGGCTGTACTGTAATAATTGTTGAGTTCAATTACTCTGAAGCAGATCAATTTGCAAGTGTCACATTGCAGCCAGAGCCATGTGTTAAACTGGAGCGACAGTTTGGTCGTTTTGTTGCCAGCAATTTACTCGCCTATCGCGGCCAGTTTTTATTCGTTTCCCTGCAAAAGTCATTTACATATGCTGTAGGCTGCGGTTCTTTGCATGTAAAAAAGATGAACAAGTAGGGTGAGAAGGAAAGCTCGATTAATTCTACCGACTCTTTTATCTATGCGACAATATTCTGTTTTTTTTATTGAAATAGTTTAATAAGTGAAAAAAATACAGCTTGAACAAGTGCAAGTGATTCTCAGCTAGTTGGAGGCAAGAATAAAGAAATCTATCGACCGGTGCAGTTTTTCCAGAATAAAAAATCACCTTAGAACAGCTTTTGCAAAAGGAAAGATTTAAGCGCAGAATCGTTATTAGTTCCTGCACTGGAAACTGGACAGAATTTCACTTCGTTACATGGATGTGTCATCTGATCAAAGGAAATAATTGGCAATCAATTAAATTTGAAAAAACCGCGGAGAACAGATAATTATTTTGTTAGTTAAGCGTTTCCTTCGTTGTACGGAGCGCGCCAGTTGCAGTCACGTACTTCCTTTGTAAGGCATGTTTTTACCTCTTCATCGTTTCCCCTCTCCTCCCCACCAGAATGTCAAGGCGTCATTTTGATTGGTTGACAAGTTGAAACGAGCTGAATAATTTCCTCCCCTTTAATGACGTTTCTTTTAATTGAAGTGGCCTGTCTGCTCGGCTGCAAATCATTCCAGATATGAATGACTTGACGGAGCTGCGCTCTGGCGTTCTTGTTGCAACTAGACAAATATGGCGACCAACTCCACACTCCGCGGCACGGCTTCTCACTTTAGATCCTCACAAGGAGATTGCTCTTTGATTATTATGATTTAAGAATCCATTTCTGTTCACTGGCAAACCAGATTTTCCGAACTAGACACTTGCTTTAGGAGCGCGAAGAGTCGCGTGTTTATGATTAACTACCGCACGCAGTTAAACAGCTGTTTGTCACGTCCGAACATCCATTTATTTTTTATTCTAAATCGTACTTAATACAAGTGAAAAAATGGCACGTTTTGAAAGTTATAATTATTGTGATAAAAAATTACTTTTTTACTTTAACAAAATATATGATACGACTAGAAACGTTTCTGTCTCGTTAATTAATGGCACCTTACAAAATTAGTTATAATTTTATAGTCTACCTGTAAGAATTAAATGATACAGCAATTCAGTGTTATTGAATAATTGCAGCAAACGGCTTTTTAACTGACTTGTGGAACGAATGGTATAGCCTAATCTTCGTAAAAATTGAAATCATTCAAAATGCTCTACTTTTTACTTTAACTTCCCTGAAAAATTGTAAGAAAACATTGTAATCTTTGTTGAAATTTGCATAATTCGCATTTTTAATTAGTAGGCCTAATTTATTCAGATTTTAGTTCTACCAGCCTACGATCGTAGTCAGAAGTCAGATTTAAAAAAAATATATAGACCTAAAAAAATAAGTTATGAATTTGAATGGCAGCCATTTTGAAAGGCTTGAACTAATTTGCTTAGTTTGGTCGTTTTGTTGCCAACAATTTGCTCGCCTTACGTGTGACAATTAAACTTATGTGTGACAATTTTTATTAAGTTTTAGTCAGTGGTATTCTTTAGGCTTAAGTAGGCCTAATTATGCATAGTAAAAATGTCGCTATTAAAAAAAATCTGTTTCGGTACAATAGACGTAAATGCGGAAAATTGGTCTTATCAGAATTTATTCGAACTTTGGTGTTATCCAAATATACGTATAACTGGAATCAGTGTTGCCAAATTTGAAATAAAATAAATCTGTGAGAGTAGTTTAATTAAAGCGAAATAACCTCAAATAAACAGTGACTACTGGTAGGGTTGTTTTGTTTTATTTATTTAAATTATAGCCTAAATTTTTATAAATTCTATAATTTTACCAAAATTTAGCAAAATATGATAAACCAATTTTTAGAAAAATCGCCGATTTCCAGATTTTTTTTTTGACAATTGATTCCGAACGGGATTTTTGAAAAAGAAATTGAAAGTGGGGATGCTCGTGTATTGTTTTTGGCTATTTATCTATTACAAATTTATATACAGTTTTTATTCTCACCCTAAGTCCTACTATTTGATTGGTAGACTTTTACGAACATAAATATAAAAACACACACACAACACGCTAACCAACTCGATAATAAAACTTCGACAATAACTCTAAAACGATGACTTTGTAAGCTTAATACTTATTAACAAAAATATTTATTACGCAAGCGCAGACGGGAGAATTGCACATTCAAACCCAACAGAGACAGTTTATGCACAAAATCTCAGCAGTGCTGTTTATAAAATGCAAACGAGTAATTTATAAACATACAGCAATATATATACAAGGTATACACAATATAAGTGATCACGACTTTCTGCGTGAAGCAAATAAATTTGAAACGACGTAGCGTAAATCGCTACGTTTTAACTTCGGTTTTCAATGCAAGAAAAAAAAACTACGACGGCTTAAAATTCGCTTCCAAAAAGGTTTATAACGCGATAAAAATGCAAATGTCCTAAAAGAACGGGACAGGATTCTCAACAGAATGTCCAAAGTGACCTCGGCTGACACTTTGACCTCTCCTCCGGAGTCAATTTCGGCCTCTAACTGTTCTTGTAGCCAAGCGTTTTTTGATTGACTTATCGCTGGAATTTCTTATTGCAAGAATGCGGTGGGAGGGAAGGAGGACAAAGAACAGAGGACAGAGAATCCGGCTGAATCTTTGATGTCGGTTTAACAATGAAAACAAAACAATTTTTTAAATTAATTTTACTTAAAATGAATATTTGATAGATGATTTGTAATGTTATCAGTGGCATAATAATTGTTTCAAAAACTATTTATATTTTGCAACTTTTTAAACGTTTTGAAAATTATTTCTTATTTATGTTGTTTTGTTCATTGGATCATGTTTTAATTAAGAAACATAAAATGTGCAAAGCGAAAGATAAACATGTTTGTATTTAGGCCCTACCATTAACCAAAAAACAAACTCGTGTCGGCCTAGATAATACGTGATTTATTTTTTTAAATTCTTTTGTTGTTTTTTGCTTCTTAAACATTGTTCCTTCAGTAAATAAAAGTTCTTTTAATCTGTGTATTTAAAAGACAATAAATAAATATTTTGTAAAGTATAATATTTTTTATTTATATTTTTTTACGACTCTGAAATTATTTTCTACTTTTTGGCCGTTTATCCACGCATCCTTGCGTCCGATATGCTTATGTTAAACAATTATACTGACGCATATAGCTCTTGTAACTACCCGTGTTATCAATTTGTGCCAAATTCGCTAATAGTTACGTTAATGGTCTCAAGTAATATCGCACAGGACTATACGCATAAGTATATAGGCCTACAAAAATGACGAAAACAACTTCCCTTTTTCAAACGGGCAAGTTTATTGTTGTAAATTAACCGTTTGTTTATGAAATTTATATCTTATATGCGTGCAGTTTTTAATATACAGTAATATGCACCTATACGGAACGGTATATCTTTGAGCCTTTGACGGGAACAAGTAAATCAAAGTATCATTGTAAACGCGCACAGAAAAAAAATATTTATCGACTGTTGCCATACTCACTATTTTAGTTGGTTTAGTTTAGTTACATAGTATTTTTTAGCTAAATCAGTGATTTTTTCTAAATTAAACTTTTATAAGTGTGATTTCAATGTGCGTGTAATTTCAAATATACGAATTTTTAGCTGAATTGAAGCTAATTTTTTGGGGGGGAGGGTTAGGCTCACACTGGAGCACATTCAGTCATTAGTGAGGTCTCATCTTCTTGGCGCGTTGTTCCTCCCAATACCTCTTCAGCCTTTGTGATATCCTTTTCCCAAGTTCTTCTGAGATTGTCATACCCTTTCGGTCGCTTGCTTTTCTAAAGTTGAGTTTCATTTCCTTGTCCTTGAGTATGGTTTTCTCCTCTCCATTCCTCAACTGTTCCTCGGTTATCCGTAGGTCTTCCAGATCTTGTTCTATCTCCTTGAGTCAATTATTTTTTATCTCTGTGCTCAAATGGTAGTTCAGTAATTTCTTGGTGAGCCTTTCTTCTGGGAGTCTGATCAGGTGTCCGTAAAATGCCAGGCGTCTCTTTCTGAATACGTCGATAAGGTGTTCGGTTGAAACTAATTTATTGTTGTCTTTTTAATTTTAAATACTTTCAGTAACATAACAAGGAAGTAGTGTTCGTTTTCAATAACAAAGTATCTGTATTAGGTACAACAATTACAGTACTATTATAAGTTACTCATTGTGAATACAACCATATTCTCCAAAACGTTTTTCCAAGCGATATCACTCAACAGTTACCAACGTTACAAATATTTTATCAGTGCTACCAATATAAATCATTTCTAATACTGCATAAACAGCTTCTAGCTACAGCAGCCGTGTTTTGCAGTTGGATGTTTTGTCGCCCAAATCTAAGACACGACTACATGTTTTGGAACGTGACCACGGGATCACTGAACGTGGTAACTGAATACAAGGACCTATTGTCCGACTTATATTTCATTTTCTTGTGTTTTTTTGCTGTATAAATAACTAGCATTACCCGTCGGGGCTTTGACCGCAAAAACTTTAAACCATTTCAGTAATCTAATAATTAAAAATAAATAAATAAATAAAAACTTGGTCATCCAAATTACCAAACTCGTGACTTTATTTAGCAAATATAAAAAAAAACTTCTCGAATTCGATCCATCCAGTATATTCACCTGTTACACGCAAATTCGTTCGTTTAGATTTCTTGATTTGATAAAAATAGGCTATTCATTGGAATTGTTTCTTTCGAATTAAAATGCAAAAAAACTAAAAATTAAATCAATACGTTAATGTATTTTTGAACCTTATCTATCCCAATCCACCCTTGTAGAAGTTCTGCTCTCTAGTGTTTGCCGTTTTAGAGACATTATAAGTTGTAAGCATTCTTACATCCTTACGAACAATCTATCAGTCGATCGAGTATAGAATATTTCATATTTGCATGGACATTTTTGGTTTTGATTCAGCGGCTGGGCTGAAATGTTTAAATCTGTTGTAAATATATACATCCCATTACGGAAGACAACAGTTGGAACACCAACACAATCACTCCATGAAGCAAAGTCTGTGTTTCAATTCGACCGTTCGGCATTTGGTTTGTGTGTTTGCTTCTTTGTTTGTTGCGCAATTTTGGCCAAAAGCTTTGACTGATTGTTATCAAATTTGTTAGGAAGGTATCTTGTAGGCTATATAGCCCAAGTACCACATTTTTTCCTTATTACTTCCGTTTCAAGATTGCGGCCTCTGACTTAACGATGACGATTGTTTGTAATTCTAATCAAACTCATTGGCCGAAAGTTTTGAAATTTGTATAATGCTCCAATGATGTATTTGTAAGACTCCATTCACGTCCATTTCAAGATGGCGGCCTCTGTAACGATGATGAGTGTAAGAAAGTTTAAATACGTTTTCGTATTATGAGTCTTAGAGTATTTCAGAAAATTCAA